>SDVV010001456.1:0-25693 GCA_016164225.1 Gammarus roeselii
AATATCGTCAATTTTCAAGGCTGTTTTACCGAGTATTTTTAGTTGGACTCTTTCTTTTCGCTGATTTGGTTTGATGGAGCTGACATTGTAGTCGCCAATCACGATAATTTCCTCGGGGATTTGAGAGTCCATTTCATCGAGCAACACATCGAAACGGTTGCTTGTATCAGTTCGGGTGTGGCGGGACTGTCGCCCGACCAGTGATGCTTTGCCACTGACTGCCTGCAGCCTGTTTACTACAGTTGTGTAGAGTGTCTCAGCACTGTTGACCTTATTTTCCATCGATTTGATACGGTCGTTGGTCTCTGAGTCTAGAGCTGTAAGTTTCTTTGCCAGTTCCTAGTCTAAGTGCACTTGGAGTTCATTTACCCGATGCAGAGTAGTTTTAGCAATCTCTTTTGTTGCTTCTATTTCGCAATTTATCACATCTTTGAGTTCGCCTATTTGTTTCTGCACGCTTTTCAGTTCTAATTCAACAGCTAGCAGCCTTGTATCGGCGTTAACTGCATCTGCGTTGGGTGGGCCACCAGAAGCATGAGTCAACAGTGCTTTCAGTTGTTTAATCTCTTCGGTATGTTGACAGAATTTACAACTCGCTATTTGCACGCTCACTTTGAAGGCGTATTACGCGTTTGCATAGAAGAGCTACCACCATACATTAGTTCGGGAGTGTACGATTGGCGGCAGGTAACACATTCTAGTTTCATCGCACGAGTCATCTTGAACTTGTTGAGGGAGCAGCTACAAACCGTGAACTTAAAGACAAAGTGCTATGTTCTTTATCCTTGTAAACAGCAGATACGTGCATACTAGATTTAACTGGCTTCTTGTAGATAGCAGATATGAATGTACTACCTATAATTAGATACGGGGTGTGACGATTATATTGACGATTCGAAAACGGAATTAAAACGGGATTAATACAAATGCGAGTGAGTTGTATGCCCGTTATCGTCGGATGCACTTTAGAACGAAATTAAAACGGACACAATACATGCGGGTTGTGGTTCTGTTACAAAGAAAGGGCCAGATTTGAGAGTGTTGAAATTTGGAATCCTAATAACATCTTAAATACTGTTTTAAACAGACAGGTAACACATGCGCAGCTAAAATATGAGATAAACAAACTAGAGCTGCCTCCTAATAGTGCTGCATCCTAACAGAGGTATCCTAACAGGGCGGAATTACGTTTTCAAGTTATACTTATGCAGAGGTATCCTAACAGTGCGGGAATACGTTTTTCAATTATAATTATGCTGCTAAATGCTCACATTCCGTATGATCATACACTTAATTACATTGATAAAGTACAGTCTGGTAATACAGCCGAAATAAAGATAAAATGAGTAAAGATGTGGTGAGAGTCCCGAGAACATGAGGTTGGGACATCAAAATGTGCTAACATATTGTAATGAGTAGTCTACATTATTGTACGATGACAAAGATGTGGATGAACAACATGAATTATACAGAAAGTATGAATACAATATAGGGTTGGGAAATCGAAAAGCACTAACATATTGTAAAGATGGGTCTAATCATTGTATTAATAATGAATGGGTGAATAGGTGACATGAGTTATACAAAAAAAGTTATACATAAAATACCTACCAAACAACTGAATATACAATATACACACTTCAAGACCGCTAGGAAATTATTAAATGATCGACAATCAGAAATAAAACAATGCTGGAGTACAAAAATTGAATGAATATACATCTGTTATAGAAGACAAAGCAAAATGTTAGCTCATAAGGCAATGATTGTATCATCAAAACTGATACGGTAATTGTTAGAAATAATTCAACGAATTGTATTAAAATCGAGTTAACCTTTGTCAAGTTAGAAACTGCCTATCGTTCCTCAAAAAAACTGCGTTCGTATTTTAATTATACTAAAATGACGGGAACATTTGAAACATTGAAATAGACAAAACGCTAGTTAACACTTATGGTCATTGGCAAAGATAATTGTGATCGGTAGCAACATATAAAACATATGTAACGTCTGAGTAAAAACAATCAGATGGCGTCTCAATGTTGAGTTATGGTGGTGGTGGTCGCTCAGGAACAGAAATGCATTTTCTGGTAACTGGTATAATGCATTTAGCTTGTGTTTGTTGGCAAAATTACAGTTCTGAATTGATCGGTCAACAGATGTTCATGAAGCCTATTTTTGAAGGACTTGTTGGATTCAAGATTTTTGAGGCTTGTTGGGAGGTTGTTCTAGGATTTTGGTCCAGTGATCGGAAAAGCTCAACAGGCAGTTTCTGTTTTCCTGTGTTCGGCGTACAGAGTATCATTATTTCTTGTGAATCGATTGTTCTTTTCACCTCGAAAATATATGTGCCTTCGGCTGCCGGGTGAATGTTTTTCTAGAACATCTTCATGAATTCTGATCGACTCATGGAAGGCCAGTTTGTTGTCGATATTGAGCCACTGTAATTTTTCGAGGAGAAAACTTACGTGGTCTCGTTTCCTCTGGTTACCATCGCATAATAATCTTGCTGCAAAGTTTATACAACGTTGTACTTTCTCACATTAAGTTTTGGTGCATTTACCCCAAGTGAACAACAGTAGTTAATGTGAGTAAATACTAAATCGTGTACAATCAGTAATCTTGATTTGAAATCTTTTTTTTTTTGCGGAGTTTAGGAACAAAAGTGTTCCATTTATCATGGAACACAGAGTAGATACGTGGTGTTTGAAGGAAAGATCGGGATCAAACCATACTCTCAAACTTATTTCTTTTTATTCATCAGGAATGTCAGATTTGCCTATCCTGATAGAGAAATTCCTCGGAACTGCTTTTCTTTTCACGCTCGAACCGAACAAGATGCATTTGTTTATTCAGAGTTGAGTTTGAGTCCATTTTTATCATACCAAAATTTTCAAGTTAGTTACGTCTGTCTCAGCGTCGTTTTCCAGTGCATTCAGATCCGACAGCTTTTGGGAAAGCAATATTTGAACATCATCGGCGTACATTACCATTTCCGCTTGATTTTTTGGTAATTTACAGTCGATGTCATTTACATAAACCAGGAACAACAAAGAGCCAAGTATCGAACCTTGAGGGACCCCAAAGGCAACTGTGGCCGAATTTGACATAGTTGCGTTATCGAGTTTAACTGATTGTTGCCGATTCATCAGTTAACTTTCGAACCAAGTAGGGTGAATTCCGATGTTGCTTGCACTGTCGAATGCTTTCGATAAGTCTAGCAATACCAGCAGAGATATCTGCCCCTCATCAAAGTTTCTCTACAGATCTTCAGTGATACTCATAAGTGCGTCTTCTGTTGACAATTTTCGCCGATAAGCATACTGGCAGTCATTGAACAGCTTGTTTGATTCGAGGTAATCAATTAATTGGATAGATATTACCTTTTCTAGAATCTTGGATTGGACAGGCAGAAAATTGATCGGTCTAAAGTTGGGTGGTTCATTCTTGTCCCCAGATTTATGAATTGCTTTTATGATTGCATGCTTCCAGATCTCTGGAAAAGTTTCACTTGCTATGGAGGTGTTAATAACTGTGCTTATGTAAAGCAAGGTAACTATAAGGCCATGTTTCAGATATTGTAGGGCTAAACCACCTATTCCTGTAGAATTTGTGTTCCTCAAGGCAAATACAGCTCGTTTTACTGCGTGTTTCGATACTTGCTTTGGTTTCCATTTGACGTTTGCTTCTTGGTCGCTGTCTCCATCGGAAGCTTTTGAACTCCATGTATCTGTTGCGTCGCTCTACAATTCTTTATAAGCTTCCTGGGTTACCTCTTCAAAAACCTGTTTTCCAACCCCATCGAAGTAGTTGTTAAACTTCTCTGAAGTTGCTTGAGTATTCGGATAAGGTGGCGAGGTGTTCTTTTTTTTTGTAGGGAACAATTCTTTTCATTACATTCCACGTTTCTTTTTGATTGTTTTTGCACTGTTCTAGTTCCTCATGATGATATTACATTTTTGCCCTCCTGACTTCTCGTTTGACTCTCCTATTTTGAATTCGAAATAATTGTAACCAAGTGATGCTTTGTTTTGCTCTGCGTTTGAGATATTTTTTAAGTGCAATTTTGTTTCGCAGTTTTTCTGTAATCCTTTTAACCGGCATGCTTTTCATGGTTTTAGTTTCCGTTGGCGCCACAGCATTTAGACAAGTGAGAAGATAGTCTGTGAGTAATTGGGCTTGCTCTGTAACGTTATTTGTGCTATGTATTGGTTTTATCATCTCGACATTTGCCACTAGTTGTGCTCTGGAATTATCCGCGGTGTAATTACTTTTTGTACGACAGGTTATTTTGTATAATTGTTTCTTATATTTTTTTATGTTAATAGCTTGTTCTTAGCTGTGATCAGCTCTTTGGCTTGTTCTTAACTGCGATCTGCTGCCTGGCTTGTTCTTAACTACGATCAGCTGTCTGGCTTGTTCTTAATTGCGATCAGCTGTAGGGCTTGTTATGATCTACAATCAGCTGCTTGCCTTGTTCTTAACTACGATCAGCTTTCTGGCTTGTTATTAACTGCGTTCAGCTCTCTGACGTGTTCTTAACTACGATCAGCTGCCTGGCTTGATTCAACTATGATCAGCTCTCTGGCTTGTTCTTAACTGCGATCAACTCTCTGGCTTGTTCTTAACTGCGATCAGCTCTCTGGCTTGTTATTAACTACGATCATCTGTCTGGCTTGTTATTAACGGCGATCAGCTCTCTGGCTTGTTCTTAACTACGATCAGCTGCCTGGTTTGTTCTCAACGACGATCAGCTCTCTGGCTTGTTGTGAACATTGGAGGTAAACTCTAACATTTGAGTGCGGTTACTTGCTCAGTTAATGGCCGAGGTGAGTTCACCACATATTACAAGCAATTCCATGGAAAGACAGGGTCGCCTCTTTGAAGCTTTAATTCCTAGTAAATCTTGGTAAATCATACTCTTTTAACTGGTATATTGTTTAGGTTGGCCTTCGTGCTTATGACTAAACATTATTTTACTGTTTTCTGTTGGCAGTTATACTCATGACAGTCCTATTGTTTGCAGTTGGGCTTCATAATGGTGACTGTCTCACTTTTTGCACCCATTGCCAATCAACGGTTGCCTATAGTATTCTTGGGGTCGGCAAAGTTACTCATCTTACCAGATCGCTACTCAAAAAATACATCGGGAAAAGACAAAATCACGGGCTGCGGGAAATGCCCTGATTGACTGAAGGGCAATTGTTTTTTTTTTCTGTAAACATTAGGCGATTAGACATTTTTTTGCAAAATAAAACTATGATGTGGTCATATGTGGGGAAGCAACTGGGGCATCTTCGATACTTTGTTGCATAAAAAATCGTGATAAAAATAGTGAGTGTATTCCCGTTTCCACTTGAATTCAGCACTGGAAATTTCCAAAAGTTCGTTGCAGGATTATCCTATTTCGTGTCGCCGCGGCCCTGTTTTAGGATTGCCTCGTGAGTAACCCAAGTCAGCTTACGCCACTTACCTATATTACCGCTGGCATTGATTGAAACACTTATCTTCCTAATATTTTGATGATATTGAAAGATGATAATTAAATTACTTGCACCTTTATATTACAGATGTACAGAACACTCGCCGAAGATACTGTTCCTTCGCCTCTATCAGTCTCTCAATTGATCTTCGCTCTCAGAGAGCTCAACGCAGGCTGCCTAACGAAGTCCGTCTCTGACACAATGGATAGTGTTCACGAAATACTCAATAGAACGATGTTTCAAAAGAAGTTGTCAGCACGGGTGGTCGGCAACACGATTGTGACGTCAGGCAGCGAAGAAATAGAAGTCATTATTCGATCAGTGATTGAAATCATCAGCAAGATGATTTCGAAGATCGAACAGACTCAAGAAGGATTTGACGTCGTTGTCGGCCGAGCAGGGAAGCTTACTGAAGATCGCATCAGAATAATCTGCAAGGATATAAAACGACTAAAAATTCGACACTTTGACAAACGAAATCGGAACATGAACAACTGTCTTGCTGACCTCTCCATATGCACAAAGAAGTTACTAAGCGGAGTTGCCGTCAGAGATACCTTTGTGAAAAAGCCGTCAGCCGACACGACGGATCTATGGAAAAAATTGGTCACATACACATCGTCGTTAGAGATCTTGCAGCAATGCCCATACAAGACCTGTCCAGTCTGCTTTGAAGGGGAAGACTTTCTGGCAGACAGGGACTTCGCCGTTAACAATCACTGTTTTCACCTGCTGTGTGTTGATTGTGCGGAACGAGTTTTCAATGTTAACGAAAAGGAAGTTGGGTGAGTTGAACTGATGTCTTTTAGGTCACCTGTCCTACAAAATCTTCCTTGATGACGCCTAAGCAATAAACTTATACTTGATTTCACCAAGAGGGAATTCTACTTATAATTTTTCTATGCATTGGCACCAATTTCCACGTTTAGTTAGAGCATTTAACCCACTTCACCTCCATATTTAATATTTAATTTATGGCAGCCATTTTATGTGTACAACATCACAAACAGGGCAGTTGCTGAGAGAACATTCGTGTTTTGATGCTTCAACGTATTTCAAAGTTCTGGGAGCCGATAATTTTTCGAGCCTTTTCAAGTACTATCTTTCGTATAGTCTTTTGTACCTCGATATATTATCAACAGTGTACACATGCAAGAAGAAAAATATCGATCTCGTTTCCAAGACATAAACTGAAGAATTTCAAGCCTTCATCTTACAGCGTAGGGATGAACTCAGTGCTTTAGAACAGGGACTATAACAGGAACTTGTGATTTAGAACAAATACCTGTGGTTTAGACAAGAACAAGGACTAGTACTCTGGAACATGGACTAGAATAAGGGCTAGTGCTTTAGAACAAGGACTAGAACTAGGCCTATGGCTTTGGAACAAGGACTAGTGCTTTAGAACAGGGACTAGAACACGCAGTAGAGCTTTAGAACAAGGACTAGTGTTTTAGAACAGGGACTACAATCAGACTCAGAATATTAGAAACTACAACTAGTAGATAAATTTGCTTCCATATTAGCTTCAACATAATTATTGTATAACGTTTTTCAGTAACAAATAATATGTTTCAACATTGACTTAGTTTTAGTTATAAATTAATATTTAATCAGTAGGAAAACTGAACCTCTTTGAATGTACTTGCATGCAATAAATTGTTTGCATATAAAACACAAAGTGCTAAATCTTTTTTAATAGTTCCTAACTTTTTTTCGAAGGCACTGTCCATTCTGTAGAGGAGAGGTCGCAGCTTGGACAACCAACGCCAGATTCCAGAAGTACATGAGGAAGAAAACCCTAAGGAGGAGGATTTTTGGTTTATTTAATAAACACGGAAAGGAGAGCTCCACAGAAGGGAAGTTTGGAGAAGTATGATGTTATTTGGAAGTCCAAGGAACGATGAGCGGTGGTAGATGGTCAATGATATGCTTTTAGTGACTGCAACAGTTTGATTGAACCTTGGCAATGACACTGATATGAATTTTAAGTAACTAAACTGCGTGATGGGTCTTAAGATGAGGAAATTAGAGAAGCGTACTTGCTGAGTCCTGAATATCCTTCACCTTTACTGAAACCAGAAGGACTATACTAAACCAGAAATGATTGAGAGTATTGCAAATCAACTACGGTACATTAACCACAGCTCTTCTTTTTAGCAACGGTCTAACGGCTAAAGGACTACACAGTATACATACGCGGGTACGAAAGAAAAACATAACGGACGATATTTCTCCTGAGAAATACTCAAGATTCGAAGCTCACGGCATCATTTGTCGAGCATCAAGCGTAAATGTAACCATATAAACGAATTATTTAATTGTCTAAATTGCAGTGCAAACAGTTATTCATGCAACTGTATATCGATGAAACTTCTCCTGGAACTCGTCGCCAGAAAGTGGGCAATGACCTATGCTTCTTTAAAGCCATTGTCTGTTGATGGACCGCACATTTTCAATTTACAACATGGGACGAATGTACAAAGATTTTACACTCTACATACCACTACTTTTTACCGCATTACGTTGTTTATTCACCATTGAAGTAACAAGTTTAAACTCAGAACTTGAATTAACTAAAATGCACTTCTTCACATGCACGACGTGCATCAATCATGTTTTTATGAATTTTATGAATACTATAATTGATTATATTGTAATCACTTGCAACCATAATGCTGCTATGAGGTAACAAAGGTCATGTCGCTGTTTACTATCATACTTATGTTTGTATTTGTTAAACAGTTTCCTAATTTGACTTTATGTTGGTTCATTTCATTTTCTGTTCCTATTAAACAGCATGTACAAATTTCCCCCGTATATATACTGAATTTCTGACAACAGAAAAACAGCGATGTTTCGTTTTATGATTTTTTTCACACATTACCATCAATTAAGTACACCGTGAGGGGAAAACGTTGTTCATTAAGTCATGTATATACAAATTCCATTCTACCAGTTGCATCTGACGTTTTGGTATATCTATTGGTCTGATCAAAACGATCACACACTTTGTTGACTAAAGTGGTCAGCTTTAGTCGTTAGACCTCTCTGCAGGTCAGCTTTAACCGTTGAACCTCTCTGGAGGTCACCTTAAGCCGTTAGAACTCTCTGAAGGTCATTTTAGCCGTTAGACCTCTCTGAAGGTCATCTTTAGCTGTTAAACCTCGGGGAAGGTCAGCTTTAGCCGTCAGACCTCTCTGAAGGTTAAATTTCTCCGTTAGACATCTCTGGAGGTCACCTTTAACCGTTAGACCTCTCTGAAGGTCACCTTTAGCCGTTAGACCTCTCTGAAGGTCATCATTAACCGTTAGATGTCTCTGAAAGACACATTTAGCCGTCAGACCTATCTATAGGTCACTTTTAGACGTTAAAGTTTTCTGAGATCACCTTTAGAAATTAGACCGCTCTGAAAGTCACCTTCAGCCGGTAGACCTCTCTGAAGGACACCTTCAGCTGTTAGACCTCTCAGAAGGTCAGCTTTAGCTGTTAGACCTCTCTGAAGGGCATTATTCGCCGTTAGACCTCTAAGAAGGTCATCTTTAGCAGTAAGACCTCGCTGAAGATCAGTCATAGCCGTTAGACCTCTCTGAAGGTAATCTTTAGCAGCTTGACCTCTCTGAAGGTCGATCATAGCCGTTAGACCTCTTTGAAGGTAAGATTTAGCCGTTAGACCTCTTTGAAGGTCACCTATAGCCGTTTGACCTATCTGAAGGACACCTTCAGTAAATAGACCTCTCTGAAGATCATCTTTAGCCGATAGGCCTCTCTGGAGGACACCTTTAGCCATTACACCTCTCTGAAGGACACCTTCAGCCGTTAGACCTCTCTGAAGGTGAGCTTTAGCCATTAGACCTCTCTGAAGGTCACCTATAGCCGTTTGACCGATCTAAATGACACCTTCAGTCGTTAGACCTTTCTGAAGGAGACCTTTAGCCGTTAGACCTCTCTGAAAGTCACCTTCAGCCGTTAGTCCTCTCTGGAGGACACCTTTAGCCGTTTGACCGCTCTGAATGCCACCTCCAGCCGTTTGACTTCTCTGATGGACTCCTTTAGCCGTTAGACCTCCACGAATGTCAGCTTTAGCCGTTAGACCTCTCTGAAGGATACCTTCAGCCGTTAGACCTCTCTGAAATTTAGCTTTAGCTGTTGGACCTCTCTGAAGGTCAGCTTTAGTCGTTAGACCTCTCTGTAGGTAACCTTTAGCCGTTAGACCTATCTGAAGGACACCTCAAGCCGTTAGACCTCTCTGAAGGAGACTTTTAGCCGTTAGATCTTTCTGAAGGTCACTTTCAGCCGTTAGACCTTTCTGAAGGTCACTTTTAGTCGTTAGACTTCTCTGAAGGACACCTTCAGCCACTAGACCTCTCTGAAAGACACCTTTAGCCGTTAGACCTCTCTGAAGGTCAGCTTTAGCCGTTAAACCTCTCTGACGGACACCTTCAGCCGTTAGACCTCTCTGCAGGACACCTTTAGCCGTCAGACCTCTCTGAAGGTCAGCTTTAGCCGTTAGACCTCTCTGTAGGACACCTTTAGATGTTATATCTCTCTAAAGGTCAGCCTTAGCCGTAAGAACTCCCTGAGGTCACCTTTAGCCGTTAGACCTCTCTAAAGGTCAGCTTTAGCCGTTAAACCTCTCTGACGGACACCTTCAGCCGTTAGCCCTCTCTGAAGGACACCTAAAGCTATTAAATTCTCTGAAGGAAACCTTTAGCCGTTAAACCTCTCTGTAGATCACCTTTAGCCGTTAGACCTCTCTGAAAGTCTGTTATAGCTGTTAGACCTCTCTGAAGGTCTGCTTCAGCTGTTAGACCTCTCTGAAGGACACATTTAGCCGTCAGACCTCTCTGAAGGACACCTATAGCCATTAGACCTTTTTGAAGGACACTTTCAGCCTGTAGACCTCTCTGAAGGACACCTTCAGCCGTTAGACCTCTCTGTAAGACACCTTCATCCGTTAGACCTCTCTGAAGGACACCTTCAGCTGTTAAACGTCTCTGGAAGACAAGTTCATCCGTTAGACCTCTTGGAGGACACCTTCCGTCATTTGACCGCTCTGAAGGACGCCTTCAGCCGTTAGACCTCTCTGCAAGATTCCTTCAGTCGTCAGACCTCTCTGAAGGACACTTTTACCCGGTAGACCTCTCTGAAGGTCACCTTCAGCCGGTAGACCTCTCAGTAGTGCATTTTCCGCTGTTAGACCCCTCTGAAGGACAGTTGCAGCTGTTAGACCTCTCTGAAGGACACCTTCAGTCGTTAGACCTCTCTGAAAGACACCTTCAGCCGTTAGACCTCTCTGCAGGACACGTCCTGCCGTTTGACCACTCTGGAGGACACCTTCAGCCGTTAGACCTCTTTGTAGGATACCATTGGCCGTTAGACCTCTCTGAAGGCCACCTTCAGCCGTTAGACCTCTCTGAAGGACACCTTCAGCCGTTAGACCTCTCTGGAGGACACCTTCAGCTGTTAGACCTCTCTGAAGGACATTTTCAGCCGTTTGACCTCTCTGAAGACACCTTCAGCCGTTAGCCCTCTCTGAAGACACCTTCAGCCGTTAGACCTCTCTGAAGGACACCTTCAGCCGTTAGACCTCTCTGAAGACACATCAAGCCGTTAGATCCCTCTGAAGGACACCTTCAGCCGTTTGACCTCTCTGAAGACACCTTCATCCATTAGACCTCTCTGAAGACACCTTCAGCCGTTAGAGCTCTCGGAAGGACACCTTCAGTCGTTAGACCTCTCTGAAGACACCTTCAGTCGTTAGACCTCTCTGGAGCCCATTCAGCTGTTGGACCTCTCTGAAGACACCTTTAGCCGTTGGACCTCTATAAAGACATCTTCAGCTGTTAGGCCCCTCTGAAAACGCCTTCAGCCGTTAGACTTCTGTGAAGACACCTTCAGCCATTAGATCTCTCTGAAGGACACCTCCAGCCGGTAGACTTCTCTGACGAACACCTTCATCCATTAGACCTCTCTGGAGGACAGCTTCAGCCGTTAGACCTCTCTGAAGACACCTTCAGTCGTTAGACCTCTCTGAAGGACAATTTCAGCCGTTAGACCTCTCTGCAGGACACCTTTAGCCGTTAGACCTCTCTGTAGACACCTTCAGCCGTCAGACCTCCCTGGAGACACCTTCACAGTTTGACTTCTCTGAAGACACCTCCAGCTGTTAAACCTCTCTGAAGACGCGTTCAGCTGTTAAACCTCTCTGAAGACATATTCAGCCGTTAGACCTCTCTGAAGACACCATCAGCCGTTAGACCTCTCTGAGGACACCATCAGCAGTTAGACCTCTCTGGAGGACACATCTGGCCGTTAGACCTCTCTGGAGGACACCTTCAGTCGTTAGACCTCTCTGAAGGACTCCTTTAGCCATTGGACCTCTCTGAAGGTCAGCTTTAGCCGTTAGACCTCTCTGATGGACATTTTTAGCCGTTAGACCTCTCTGAAGACCAGCTCTAGATGTTAGACCTCTCTGTAGATAGCCTTTAGCCGTTAGACCTATATGAAGATCAAATTTAGCCGCTAAACTTCTCTGCAGGTCACCTTTAGCTGTTAGACCTCTCTGAAGGTCACCTTCAGCCGGTAGACCTCTCTGAAGGACACCTTTAGCCATTGGACCTCCGTGAAGGTCAGCTTTAGCCGTTAGACCTCTCTGATGGACATTTTTAGCCGTTAGACCTCTCTGAAGGTCATCTTCAGCAGTTAGACCTCTCCGAAGGTCAGTCATAGCCGTTAGACCTCTTTGCAGGTAAGATTTAGCCGTTAGACCTCTCTGAAGGTCACATATAGCAGTTTGACCTATTTGAAGGACACCTTCAGCCAACAGACCTCTCTGAAGAACATCTTTGGCCCTTAGACCTCTCTGGAAGACACATCTGGCCGTTAGACCTCTCTGGAGGAAACCTCCAGCCATTAGACCTCTCTGAAGGTCATCTTTAGCCGATAGACCTCTCTGCAGGTCAGTTATAGCTGTTAGACATCTCTGAAGGTAAGCTTTAGCCATTAGACCGCTCTGAAGGTCACCTATAGCTGTTTGAACTATCTGAATGACACCTTCAGTCGTTAGACCTCTCTGAAGGAGACCTTTAGCCGTTAGACCTCTCTGAAGGTCACCTTCAGCCGTTAGACCTCTCTGAATGACACCTTTAGCCGTTTGACCCTTCTGAATGTCACTTTCAGCCGTTAGACCTCTCTGATGGACACCTTTAGTCGTTAGACCTCTCCGAATGTCAGTTTAGCCGTTAGACCTCTCAGAAGGATTCCTTCAGCCGTTAGACCTCTCTGAAGTTCAGCTTTAGCTGTTAGACCTCTCTGAAGGTCATCTTTAGCTGTTAGACCTCTCATGAGGAAACCTTCAGCCGTTAGACCTCTCTGAATGACACTTTCAGCCGTTAGACCTCTCTGAAGGTCAGCTTAGCCGTTAAACCTCTCTGACGGACACCTTCAGCCGTTATGCCTCTCTTCAGGACACCTTTAGCCGTCAAACCTCTCTGAAAGACTCCTATAGCCATTCGACCTCTTTGAAGGACACTTTCAGCCGGTAGACCTCTCTGAATGACACCTTCAGCCGTTAGACCTCTCTGAAAGACACCTTCAGTCATTAGACCTCTTTGAAAGACAGCTTCAGCTGTTAGACCTCTCTGGATGACACCTTCAGCCGTTAGACCTCTCTGAAGGACACCTTCAGCTGTTAAACGTCTCCGAAGGACAAGTTCATCCGTTAGACCTCTCTAAAGGACACCTTCCGCCATTAGACCTCTCTGAAGGACACCTTCTGCCATTAGACCTTTCTGGAAGACAACTTCAGTCGTAAAACCTCTCTGAAGGACACTTTTACTCGGAAGACCTCTCTGAAGGTCACCCTCAGCCGGTAGACCTCTCTGAATGGCATCTCCAGCTGTTAGACCCCTCTGAAGGACAGCTTCAGCTGTTAGACCTCTCTGAAGGACACCTTCAGTTGTTTGACACCTCTGAAGGACACCTTCAGCCGTTAGACCTCTCTGCAGGACACCTCCTGCCGTTAGACCACTCTGGAGGACACCTACAGCCGTTAGACCTCTCTGTAGGATACCATCAGCCGTTAGACCTCCCTGAAGGCCACCTTCAGCCGTTAGACCTTTCTGAAGGACACCTTCAGTCGTTAGACCTCTCTGGAGAACACTTTCAGCCGTTAGACCTCTCTGAAGGACATTTTCAGCCGTTTGACCTCTCTGAAGACACCTTCAGCCGTTACTCCTATCTGAAGACACCTTCAGCCGTTACAGCTCTCTGTAGGACACCTTCAGCTGTTAGACCTCTCTGAACGACTCATTCAGCCGTTAGACCTTTCGAAAGGACACCTCCTTGAATCGTTAGACCTCTCTGAAGACACATTCAGTCGTTAGACCTCTCTGGAGACACCTTCAGCTGTTAGACCTCTCTGAAGACACCTTAAGCTGTTAGACCTCGCTGAAGGACACCTTCAGCAGTTAGACCTCTTCAGAAGGACACCTTCAGCCGTCAGACCTCTCTGAAGGACGTCTTTAGCCGTTCGACCTCTCTGAAGGACGTCTTCAGCCGTTAGATCTCTCTGAAGACAACTTCAGTCGTTAAAACTCGCTGAAGACACCTTCAGCCGTTAGACCTCTCTGGAGACCCCTCCAGCCGTTAGACCGCTCGGAAGAGATCTTCAGCCGTTAGCCCTCTCTGAAAACACCTTCAGCCGTTAGATCTCTCTAAAATCGGAAGGACACCTGCAGCCTATAGACCTCTCTGAAGATCAGTATCAGTTGTAAGACCTTTCCGAAGGTCACCTTTAGCCGTTAGACCTCTCTGAAAGACACTTTCAGCTGTTAGACCTCTCTGCAAGTCACCTCTAGTCATTTGACCTCTCTGAATGACACCTTCAGTCGTTAGATTTCTCTGAAGGTCACCTTCAACCATTGTATCTCTCTGAAGGACACCTTCAGTCGTTATACCTCTCTGAAGGACACCTTCCGTCGTTAGACTTCTCTGAAGGACACCTCCAGCCGTTAGACCTCTCTGAAGTTCACCTTTAGCCGTTAGACCTATTTGAAGGACACCTTCATCCATTGGAACTCTCTGAAGAAAACTTTTAGCCGTTAGACCTTTCTGGAGGTCCCTTTTAGCCGTTAGACCTTTCTGAAGGTCAACTTTAGTCGTTAGACTTCTCTGATGGACACCTTCAGCCATTAGACCTCTCTGAAAGACACATTTAGCCTTTAGACCTCTCTATAGGTCAGCTTTAGCCGCAAAACCTCTCTGACCGACACCTTCAGCCGTTAGACCTCTCTGCAGGACACCTTTAGCCGACAGACCTCGCTGAAGGTCAGCTTTAGCCGTTAAACCTCTCTGTAGGACACCTTTAGATGTTAGACCTTTCTAAAGTTCAGCTTTAGCCATAAGAACTCCCTGAGGTCACCTTTAGCCGTTAGACCTCTCTGAAGGACACATTTAGCCGTTAAACATCTCTGAAGATCACATTTAGGCGTTAGACCTCTCTGGAGTTCTGCTTTAGCTGTTAGACCTCTCTGAAGAACACCTTCAGCCGTTAGCCCTCTCTGAAGGACACCTTTAGCTATTAAACTCTCTATAGGAAACCTTTAGCCGTTAGTCCTCTCTGAAGGACACCTTTAGCCGTTAAACCGCTCTGTAGATCACCTTTAGCCGATAGACCTCTCTGAAGGTCTGCTCTAGATATTAGACCTCTCTGCAGGTCTGCTTTAGCTGTTAGACCTCTCTGCAGAACACCTTTAGCCGTTAGACCTCTCTGAAGGACACCTATAGCTATTAGACCTCTATGAAGGACACTTTCAACCGGTAGACCTCTCTGAAGGACACCGTCAGCCGTTAGACCTCTCTGAAAGACACCTTCAGCCGTTAGACCTCTTTGAAGGACAGCTTCAGCCGTTCGACTTCTCTGGAGGACACCTTCAGCCGTTAGACCTCTCTGAAATACACCTTCAGCTGTTAAACGTCTCTGAAGAACAAGTTCATCCCTTAAACCTCTCTGGTGGACATCTTCCGCCATTTGACCTCTCTGAAAGACACCTTCAGCCGGTAGACCTCTCTGAAGGGCATCTTCAGCCGTTAGACCCCTCTGAAGGACAGCTTCAGCTGTTTGACCTCTCTGAAGGACACCTTCAGTCGTTAGGCCTTTCTGAAAGACACCTTCAGCCGTTAGACCTCTCTGCAGGACACCTCCTGCTGTTAGACCACTCTGGAGGACACCTTCAGCCGTTGGACCTCTCTGTAGGATACCATTAGCCGTTAGACCTCTCTGAAGGCCACCTTCAGCCGTTGGACCTCTCTGAAGGACACCTTCAGCTCTTAGACCTTTCTGGAGGACACATTCAGCCGTTAGACCTCTCTGAAGGACATTTTCAGCCGTTTGACCTCTCTGAAGACACTTTCAGCCGTTATACATATCTGAAGACACCTTCAGCCGTTACACCTCTCTGAAGAACACCTTCAGCTGTTAGACCTCTCTGAACAACTCATTCAGCCGTTAGACCTCTCGGAAGGGCACCGTCAGTCGTTAGACCTCTCTGAAGACACCTTCAGTCGTTAGCCCTCTCTAGAGACACCTTCAGCTGTTGGACCTCTCTGAAGACATCTTAAGCCGTTAGACTTCACTGAAAGACACCTTCAGCAGTAAGACCTCTCAGAAGGACACCTTCAGCTGTTTGATCTCTCTGAAGAACACCTTCAGCCGTTTGACATCTCTGAAGACACCTTCAGCCGTTAGACCTCTCTGAAGACACCTTCTGCCGTTAGACCTCTCTGAAGGACACTTTCAGTCGTTAGACCTCTCTGAAGACATCTTAAGCAGATAGACCTCTCTGAGGACAATTCCAGCCGTTAGACCTCTCTGAAGACACCTTCAGCTATTAGACCTCTCATTTCAGCCGTTAGAACTCTATGAAGACACCTTCAGCCGTTAGACCTCTCTGAAGACACCTTCAGCCGTTAGACCTCAATGAAGACATTTTCAGCCGTTAGGCCTCTCAGAAAACACCTTCAGCCGTTAGACTTCTCTGAAGACACCTTCAGCCATCAGACCTCTCTGAAGGACACCTCCAGCCGTTAGACCTCTCTGACAAACACCTTCATCCGTTAGACCTCTCTGGAGGACACGTTAAGCCGTCAGACCTCTTTGAAGACACCTTCAGTCGTTAGACCTCTCTAAAGGACATCTTCAGCCGTTAGACCTCTCTATAGGACACTTTTAGCCGTTAGACCACTCTGAAGAACACCTCCAGCCGTTAGACCTCTCTGAAGACACTTCCAGCCGTTAGACCTCTCTGAAGACACCATCAGCGGTTAGACCTCTTTGAAGACACCTTCAGCCGTTAGAGCTCTCTGAAGACACCTTCAGCCGTTAGACATCTCTGGAGGACACGTTCAGCCGTTAGACCTCTCTGCAGAACACCTTTAGCCGTTAGACCACTCTGAAGAACACCTTCAGCCGTTAGACCTCTCTGAAGACACTTCCAGCCGTTAGACCTCTCTGAAGACACCATCAGCGGTTAGACCTCTCTGAAGACACCTTCAGCCGTTAGACCTCTCTGAAAACACCTTCAGCCGTTTGACATCTCTGAAGACACCTTCAGCCGTTAGACCTCTCTGAAGACGCCTTCAGCCGGTAGTCCTCTCTGAAGGACACTTTCAGCCGTTAGACCTCTCTGAAGACACCTTCAGCCGTCAGACCTCCCTGAAGACACCTTCACAGTTTGATCTCTCTGAAGACACCTCCAGCAGTTAGACCTCTCCGAAGACGCGTCTAGCTGTTAGACCTCTCTGAAGACAAATTCAGCCGTTAGACCTCTCTGATGACACCATCAGCCGTTAGACCTCTCTGAAGACACCTTTAGCTGTTAGACTTCTCTTAAGACACCTTCAGCCGTTAGACCTCTCTGAAGACACACCTTTAGCCGTTGGACCTCTCTGAAAGACACCTTCAGCCGTTAGACCTCTATGGAGGACACCATTAGCTATTAGACCTCCATGAAGGACACCTTCAGCCGTTATACCTCCCTGAAGACACCTTTAGCCGTTAGTCCTCTCTGACGACACCTCAAGCTATTAGACCTCCCTGGAGACAACTTCAGCCGTTAGACCTCACTGAAAGACACCTTCAGCCATTTTACTTCCCTGAAGACACCTTCAGCCGTTAGACCTCTCTGACGACACCTCCAGCTATTAGACCTCATTGAGGACACCTTCAGCCGTTAGACCTCTATGGAGGACGCCTTCAGCCGTTAGACCTCTCTGAAGGTTAGCTTCAGTCGTTAGACCTCTCTGACTGACACCTTCAGCCGTTAGACCTCTCTGAAGGACATTTTCAGCTGTTAAACCTCTCTGGAGGACACCTTCAGCCGTTAGACCTCTCTGAAGACATCTTCAGTGGTTAGACGTCTCTGGAGGACACTTGTAGCTGTTAGACCTCTCTGAAGGTCAAATTTGGCTGTTAGACTTCTCTGAAGGACACCTTCAGCCGTTAGACCTCTCTGAAAGACACCTTCAGTCGTTAGACCTCTTTGAAAGACATTTCCAGCTGTTAGACCTCTCTGGATGACACCTTCAGCCGTTAGACCTCTCTGAAGGACACCTTCAGCTGTTAAACGTCTCCGAAGGACAAGTTCATCCGTTAGACCTCTCTAAAAGACACCTTCCGCCATTAGACCTCTCTGAAGGACACCTTCTGCCGTTAGACCTTTCTGGAAGATACCTTCAGTCGTTAGACCTCTCTGAAGGACACTTTTACTCGGAAGACCTCTCTGAAGGTCACCCTCAGCCGGTAGACCTCTCTGAAGGGCATCTTCAGCTGTTAGACCCCTCTGAATCTCTGCAGGACACCTCCTGCCGTTAGACCACTCTGGAGGACACCTTCAGCCGTTAGACCTCTCTGTAGGATACCATCAGCCGTTAGACCTCTCTGAAGACCACCTTCAGCCGTTAGACTTTCTGAAAAAGACCTTCAGCCGTTAGACCTCTCTGGTGAACACTTTCAGCCGTTAGACCTCTCTGAAGGACATTTTCAGCCGTTTGACCTCTCTGAAGACACCTTCAGCCGTTACTCCTATCTGAAGACACCTTCAGCCGTTACAGCTCTCTGTAGGACACCTTCAGCTGTTAGACCTCTCTGAACGACTCATTCAGCCGTTAGACCTTTCGGAAGAACACCTTGAGTCGTTAGACCTCTCTGAAGACACATTCAGTCGTTAGACCTCTCTGGAGACACCTTCAGCTGTTAGACCTCTCTGAAGACACCTTAAGCTGTTAGACCTCGCTGAAGGACACCTTCAGCAGTTAGACCTCTCAGAAGGACACCTTCAGCCGTTAGACCTCTCTGAAGGACGTCTTCAGCCGTTCGACCTCTCTGAAGGACGTCTTCAGCCGTTAGATCTCTCTGAAGACACCTTCAGTCGTTAAACCTCGCTGAAGACACCTTCAGCCGTTAGACCTCTCTGGAGACCCCTTCAGCCGTTAGACCTCTCGGAAGAGATCTTCAGCCGTTAGCCCTCTCTGAAAACACCTTCAGCCGTTAGATCTCTCTAAAATCTGAAGGACACCTGCAGCCTATAGACCTCTCTGAAGATCAGTATCAGTTGTAAGACCTTTCCGAAGGTCACCTTTAGCCGTTAGACCTCTCTGAAGGACACTTCCAGCTGTTAGACCTCTCTGAAAGTCGCCTCTAGTCGTTTGACCTCTCTGAATGACACCTTCAGTCGTTAGATTTCTCTGAAGGTCACCTTCAACCGTTATATCTCTCTGAAGGACACCTTCAGTCGTTATACCTCTCTGAAGGACACCTTCCGTCGTTAGACTTCTCTGAAGGACACCTTCAGCCGTTAGACCTCTCTGAAGTTCACCTTTAGCCGTTAGACCTATTTGAAGGACACCTTCATCCATTGGACCTCTATGAAGAAAACTTTTAGCCGTTAGACCTTTCTGGAGGTCCCTTTAAGCCGTTTGACCTTTCTGAAGGTCAACTTTAGTCGTTAGACTTCTCTGATGGACACCTTCAGCCATTAGACCCTCTGAAAGACACATTTAGCCTTTAGACCTCTCTAAAGGTCAGCTTTAGCCGCTACACCTCTCTGACGGACACCTTCAGCCGTTAGACCTCTCTGCAGGACACCTTTTGCCGACAGACCTCGCTGAAGGTCAGCTTTAGCCGTTAAACCTCTTTGTAGGACACCTTTAGATGTCAGACCTCTCTAAAGTTCAGCTTTAGCCATAAGAACTCCCTGAGGTCACCTGTAGCCGTTAGACCTCTCTGAAGGACACCTTTAGCCGTTAAACCTCTCTGAAGATCACCTTTAGCCGTTAGACCTCTCTGGAGGTCTGCTTTAGCTGTTAGGCCTCTCTGAAGGACACCTTCAGCCGTTATCCCTCTCTGAAGGACACCTTTTGCTATTAAACTCTCTGAAGGAAACCTTTAGCCGTTAACCCTCTCTGAAGGACACCTTTAGCCGTTAAACCGCTCTGTAGATCACCTTTAGCCGATAGACCTCTCTGAAGGTCTGCTCTAGCTGTTAGACCTCTCTGCAGGTCTGCTTTAGCTGTTAGACCTCTCTGCAGAACACCTTTAGCCGTTAGACCTCTCTGAAGGACACCTATAGCCATTAGACCTCTATGAAGGACACTTTCAGCCGGTAGACCTCTCTGAAGGACACCTTCAGCCGTTAGACCTCTCTGAAAGACACCTTCAGCCGTTAGACCTCTCTGGAGGACACCATTAGCTATTAGACCTCCATGAAGGACACCTTCAGCCGTTAGACCTCCCTGAAGACACCTTTAGCCGTTAGTCCTCTCTGACGACACCTCCAGCTATTAGACCTCCCTGAAGACAACTTCAGCCGTTAGACCTCTCTGAAAGACACCTTCAGCCGTTATACTTCCCTGAAGACACCTTCAGCCGTTGGACCTCTCTGACGACACCTCCAGCTATTAGACCTCATTGAGGACACCTTCAGCCGTTAGACCTCTCTAAATGACACCTTCAGCCGTTAGACCTCTCTGGAGGACACCTTCAGCCGTTAGACCTCTCTGACTAACACCTTCAGCCGTTAGACCTCTCTGAAGGACACCCTCTGCTGTTAAACCTCTCTGAAGGACACCTTCAGCCGTTAGACCTCTCTGAATGACACACTCAGCTGTCAGACCTCTCTGAAAGTCACCATTAGTCGTTTCACCTCACTGAATGACACCTCTAGCCGTTTGACATCTCTGAAGGTCAGCTTCATCCGTTACCTTCTCTGAAGGCCACCTTTAGCTGTTAGACGTCTCTGAAGGACACCTTTATGGTGTCCTTTAGTTATTTGACCTCTCTGAAGCCGTTAGACCTCTCTGAAGGTCAGCTTTAGCCGTTAGACATCTCTGAAGGACACGTTCAGCCGTTAGACCTCTCTGAAGGACATCTTCAGCCGTTAGACCTTCTGAAGGGCACTTTGAGCCGTTAGACCACTCAGAATGACACCTTCAGCAGTTAGACCTCTCTGAAGGCCACCTTCAGCCGTTAGACCTCTCTGAAGGACACCTTCAGCCGTTATACCTCTCTAAATGACACCTTCAGTCGTTAGACCTCTCTGAAGGACACCTTTAGCCGTTTGACCTCTTTGAAGGTCACTTTTAGCCGTTAGACCTATTTGAAGGACACCTTCAGTCGTTAGACCTTCCTGAAGGTGACCTTTAGCCGTTGGGCCGCTCTGATGAACACCTTCAGTTATTGGACCTCTCTGCAGGACACCTTCAGCTGTTAGACCTCTTTGAATTACACCTTTTGCTGATAGACCTCTCTGAAGGACACCTGCAGCCTATTGACCTCTCTGAAGGACACCATCAGTTGTTAGACTTTTTTGAAGGCCACCTTTAGCCATTCGACCTTCCGAAGGACACATTCAGCCGTTAGACCTCTCTGCAAGTCACCTTTAGTCGTTTGACCTCTCTGAATTACACCTTCAGCCGTTAGACCTCTCTGAATGTCAGCTTTAGCCGTTCGACCTCACTGTAGGACGTCTTTAGCCGTTAGACATATCTGGAGGACACCTTCAGCCGTTAGACCTCTCTGAAGGACACCGTCAGCCGTTAGACCTCTCTGAAGGTCATCTTTAGTCATTGGACCTATTTGGAGGACACCTTCCGCCGTTAGACCTCTCTGAAGGTCGCCCTCAGCCGTTAGACCTCTCTGAAGGACACTTTTAGCCGTTAGACCTCTCTGAAAGTCACCTTTAGTCGTTTGAACTCTCTGAATGACACCTTCAGCCGTTAGACCTCTCTGAAGGTCACCTTTATCCGTTAGAGCTCTCAGGAGGACACCTTCAGCCGTTAAACCTCTCTGAAGGACACCTTCAGCTATTAAACTCTCTGAAGGACACCTTTAGCTGTTAGACCTCTCTGAAGGACACCTTCAGCCATTAGCCTCTCTGATGAACACCTTCAGTCGTTGGACCTCTCTGTAAGAACTTTTAGCCGTTAGACCTCTCTGAAGGTCACCTTCAGCCGTTAAACCTCTTTGGAGGACACCTTCAGCTGTTAGACCTCTCTGAAGGTCAGCTTTGGTCGTTAGACCTCTCTGGTGGACACCTTCAGCCGTTATACCTCTCAGAAGGATTTTTTCCGTCGTTAGACCTCTCCGAAGAACACCTTCAGCCGTTAGAACTCTCTGAAGGTCACCTTTGACCGTTAGACCTATTTGAAGAACACCTTCAGCCGTTAGACCTCTCTGTAGGTCACCTTTAGCCGTTAGACCTCTCTGAAGGACACCTTCAGCTGTTGGACCTCTCTGCAGGACACCTTTAGCTGTTAGACCTCTCTGCAGGACACCTTCAGTCGTTAGACCTCTCTGAAGGAAACCTTTAACAGTTAGACCTCTTTGGAGGTCAACTTTAGCCGTTAGACCTCACTTATGGACACTTTCAGCCGTTAGACATATCTGGCGGACACATTTAGCAGTTAGACCTCTCTGAAGGACACCTTCAGCCGTTAGACCTCTCTGAAGAAAACCTTTGACCGTTAGACCTCTTTGAAGGTCACCTTTGGCCGTTAGACCTCTCTGAAGGTCAGCTCTAGCCGTTAGACCTCACTGAAGGACACCTTCAGCCGTTAGACATATCTGGAGGACACATTCAGCAGTTAGACCTTTCTGAAGGACACCTTCAGCCGTTAGACCTCTCTGAAGGACATTTTCAGCCATTAGACCACTCTGAAGGTCACCTTTAGCTTTTAGACCTCTCTGAAGGCCACCTCCAGCCGTTAGACCTATCTGGAGGACACCTCCAACCGTTAGACCTCTCTGAAGCCGTTAGAGCCTCTGAAGGTCAGCTTCAGCCGTTAGACCTCTATGAAGGACACGTTCAGCCGTTCGACCTCTCTGAAGGACACGTTCAGCCGTTAGACCTCTCTGAAGGACACCTTCAGCCGTTAGACCACTCTGAAAGATAGCTTCACCTGATAGACCTCTCTGAAGGCCACCTTCAGCGGTTAGACCTCTCTGAAGGACTCTTTCAGCCTATAGACTTCTCTGAAAGACACCTTCAGCCGTCAGACATCTCTGATGGACACCTACAGCTGTTAGACCGCTCTGAAGAACAGCTTCAGCCGTTAGACCTATCTGAAGGAAACCTTCAGCTGTTAGACCTCTCTGCAAGACACCGTCAGCCGTTAGACCTCTCTGGAAGACACCTTCAACCGTTAGAACTCTCAAAAATACTTTCAGCCGTTAGACCTCTCTGAGAGACACCTTCAGCTGGTAGACCTCGTTGGAGGACACCTTCAGCCGTTTCACCTCTGTGGAGGACTCCTTCAGCCGTTAGGCCTCTCTAAAGGACACCTTCAGTCGGTAGAGTTCTCTGGAGGTCACCTACAGCCGTTAGACCTCTCTGAAGGACTCTTTCAGCCGTTAAACCCCCGTGAAGGACAGCTTCACCCATTAGACATCTCTGAAGGACACCTTCAGCCGTTAGACCTCTCTGAAGGCCCCTTTCAGCCGTTAGACCTCTCTGAAGGACACCTTCAGCCTTGAGACCTTTCTGAGGAACACCTTCAGCCGTTAGACCTCTGTGCAGGACACCTTCAGCCGTTTGACCTCTCTGAAGGACTCCTTTAGCCGTTTGATCTCTCTGAAGAACACCTTCAGCCGTTAGACCTCTCTGAAGGGCACCTAAAGCTGTTAGACCTCTCTGAAGACACCTTCAGGCGTTAGACCTCTCTGAAGACACCTTCAGGCGTTAGACCTCTCCGAAGACACCTTCAGCCGTTAGACCTCTCTGAAGACACCTTCAGCCGTTAGACCTCTCTGAAAGACACTTTCAGCCGTTAGACCTCTTTGAATTATTATTATTATTAAATCGTTTGTTTCCATCGTCTAGCAATGGGTTTTCAATACTTAGGTATAATACATCAAACTTAGTTTGCATATGCACTATCTGAATTAGCTCAACGAGAGATAAAGTGAATTTGTGACAGCACATCTGTCGACGGCCGGTTTGTAGCTACTTCATATTTCAAAACATGATTCACAATATATGTTATTGAAAATCTTATAAAAAACACATGTGCATGGGATTGATAAATCCAAAATGAATACATCGCAGCTCATCTCTAGTGTGCTGCTGGCTCGCCCTCATGGAACTGAATGGAATTTACAATATACCATCATACTTGTACACATACAAATACACATTCAAATGTGCATACACCTACCTACATATATGGATGAAAATAAGTGTAATACACATTCATATGTGCACGCACCTGCCTACATATATGGAAGACAATCAGTTTAATGCACATTCATATGTGCACATACCTACCTACTTAAATGGATAACAATTAGTATAATACACATTCCTATGTGCTCTTACCATGACACCTTCAGCAGTTAGACCACCTGAAGGACACCTTCAGCCGTTAGACCTCTCTGAAGGACACCTTCAGCAGTTAGACCTCGCTGAAGGACACCTTCAGCCGTTAGACATCTCTGAAGGACACCTTCAGCCGTTAGACATCTCTGAAGGACACCTTCAGCCGTTAGACATCTTTGAAGGACACCTTCAGCCGTTAGACATCTCTGAAGGACACCTTTAGCCGTTAGACATCTCTGAAGGATACCTTCAGCCGTTAGACATCTCTGAAGGACACCTTCAGCCGTTAGACATCTTTGAAGGACACCTTCATCCGTTAGACATCTCTGAAGGACACCTTGATCCGTTAGACATCTCTGAAGGACACCTTCAGCCGTTAGACATCTCTGAAGGACACCTTCAGCCGTTAGACATCTTTGAAGGACACCTTCAGCCGTTAGACATCTCTGAAGGACACCTTTAGCCGTTAGACATCTCTGAAGGATACCTTCAGCCGTTAGACATCTCTGAAGGACACCTTCAGCCGTTAGACATCTTTGAAGGACACCTTCATCCGTTAGACATCTCTGAAGGACACCTTGATCCGTTAGACATCTCTGAAGGACACCTTCAGCCGTTAGACATCTCTGAAGGACACCTTCAGCCGTTAGACATCTTTGAAGGACACCTTCAGCCGTTAGACATCTTTGAAGGACACCTTCAGCCGTTAGACATCTTTGAAGGAAAAAATGAGTGAAATGACCGGCAACTGATATTTCCTGACAATTTGGTCATCTGTGATGCTAATTAATGATTTTACTGTAAATCAAAGAAGCAGTGCATTTTACTTAACATTCTGTTGTCGACTAACGCAGTAATGAAGGACTGTACCTAGATAAGGATCGGATATCTCGATAATACTATATAAATTTTTGGACCAGCAGTGTACCACCAGAGTGCATTTATACGTAAGATATGAAGACGACATAAAGGAAAAAGGTTTGAAGGTACTTCGAATTGCGGCGCAGCAGGTCACTCGGAAGGTGCACTTGTAGCGTATTGGATTAAAAGTCGATGTAATGCACAGCTTGGACTGTATCGTAGCAGGTCACTCTCAAGTGGCACCTGTAATGCATTCGGTTGCAAGTCGATGTAAAGCACAGTTTGGTCTGTATCGTAGCAGGTCACTCTCAAGTGGCACCTGTAATGCATTCGGTTGCAAGTCGATGTAAAGGACAGTTTGGTCTGTATCGTAGCAGGTCACTCTCAAGTGGCACCTGTAATGCATTCGGTTGCAAGTCGATGTAAAGCACAGCTTGGACTGTATCGTAGCAGGTCACTCTCAAGTGGCACCTGTAA
>SDVV010001457.1:0-25692 GCA_016164225.1 Gammarus roeselii
CCTGACGACCATGCTATACCATGCTATACACTAGAGCCTGACGACCATGCTATACCATGCTATACACTAGAGCCTGACGACCATGCTATACCATGCTATACACTAGAGCCTGACGACCATGCTATACCATGCTATACACTAGAGCCTGACGACCATGCTATACCATGCTATACACTAGAGCCTGACGAACATGATATACCGTGTCATAAACTGGAGCCTGACAAACATGCTATACCGTGCTGAACACTGGAGCCTGGCGACCTTGCTATACCGTGTTACACACTGAAGCCTGAGGACAGTGGTATACTGTGATATACACTGAATCTTGATGATCGTGCTATACCGTGCTGTACACTGAAGCCCGAAAATTAGGCTGTACCGTGATATAGACTGTAGCCTGAGGACAGTGTTATACCGTGCTATACACTGGAGCCTGACGACCATGCTTCACCATGCTATACACTGAAGCCCGAGGACCATGCTATACACTGTAGCCTGACGACCATGCTTCACCATGCTATACACTGAAGCCCGAGGACCATGCTATACACAGTAGCCTGAGGACAGTGTTATGCCGCGCTATTCACTGAAGCCTGACGACCATGCTATACCATGCAATAAACTGAATCCCGAGGACCATGATACACCTTGTTATACACTGGAACCTGAAGATCGTGCTTTAGCGTGCTATACACTGAAGCCTGATGACCGTGCTACACAGTGCTATATACTGAAGCCTGTCGATCATGCTATACCGGGCTATACGTTGGAGCCTGAAAATCGTGATATACCGTGCTATAAAATGAAGCCTGGCGACTATGCTATACCGTGCTACATACTAGAGCATGACGACCAAGCTACACCGTGCTATGCACAGAAGCCGGAGGAACGTGCTATACCATGTTATACTCTGAAGCCTGAGGACCGTGCTATACCGCGCTGAAGCCTGACGACCGTGCTACACCGTGCTATATACTGAAGCCTGTCGACCATGCTATACCATGCTATACGTTGGAGCCTGAAGACCGTGATGTACGTGCTATTCAATGGAGCCTGGCGACTATGCTGTACCGTGCTATACACTGAAGCCTGAGGACCGTGTTATACCTTGCTATACACTGATGCTCGTGAATCGTGCTTTACCGTGCCATACACTGAAGCCTGAGGACAGTGTTCTACCGTGCTATACACTGGAGCCTGACGACCATGCTTCACCGTGCTGTACACTGAAGTCCGAGGACACTGGTATACCATGCTATAAACTGAAGCCCAATGACCATGCTACTCCGTGCTATACACTGAAACCTGACATTCGTGCTATACCATGATATACACTGGGCCTGACGACTGTGCTGTACCGTGCAATACACTGGACCCTGATGACCTTGCAATGCCGTACCATACACTGGAGCCCTACCATCGGGCTATGCCTTGTTATACACTCAAGCCTGACGACAGTGCTGTACCGTGCTGTACACTGAAGTCTGGGGACCGTACAATACCGTGATATATACACTGAAGCCTGACGACCGTGCTATACCATGCTATACACTGAAGCCTGAAGACTGCCCTACACTGTGAATGCGTGGCTCAACTTCATAAATAGATAGTATGCCGTCAAACGCAAATTAGTGAAGGAATAAGAAAGGAGTTAATTAGCGGTTGGGTAGGGGCTGGGGTCCAACGGCAGGACCGAAACTGGTTTGGTGCGTGAGTCAGCTAACGGGCGAGGGGGGAGGGGGCAGAAGGGTAGCGGAAGACATGTGACGCGGAGGAAAGGGAGGCTACTCATTCGGATAAACAGAGAGCTCATATAAATTAATAGTTTGTGTAGAGGTTACATATAGGTATTTGCATTTCAATGCGGGGCATACAGTATTGCAACTGTGTTGCATGTCATCTAGCATATATGCATTTTCAATGCTTGTCCTCTGAATGTATAGGATATTGAAAACATACATTTATAAGATAATTTTTATTGATAAAAAATCTAACAGTTACATAATAATTTACATGCAGTATCAAAGTTTAGGACTCCACACAGTTCCTGCTTGCATGAATGTCGATTTCCGGACACGTTCATGAAGATTTTTTCAACCTTGTTATCATTTATACGTCGTTCGCTGTTGGAGAACCGCTCGAATATTTTTTTAACAGGTATATTTTGACAAAGATAATACGCAAAGTAGGTGCATTAGGCACCACAAACCAAAGATTGATCCCTTTGGATCGGTTTCTGTATTACATGTTGTATTTTTGCTTGAGTATTATAAAACAAAACTATATTTCCTCCATATATATTTGGAATAAACTCGAACGAATCAAAAAAGTAGCGTTTGTTATCGTATTTGAATATTAGGATCCAATGACCCATTTTATCAGGATCGCTTTCGCTGTTAAAAATCATGTACCCGTTCATTTGATGCATGGGCAAACTGTTTTCAGCAAAACATCCTCTATAGGCTCGTTTCATAATTGGATCGCTCATGGATATGTGGTCAATTTGATTGTTAACCATGTTTACTGTAGATAGTTGGGGAATACCCTCCTTACTGAATTTATTTGGATGACACCAAGTGTATAACCTACCAGGAACAAGATCTTATTTGCAGTGGTTGGATTTTAACAATTCACCGTCTACGTTTGTTTGCTCTTTTTTGTAGGGTAATGACATCTTCAGAGTCGGTTGGCCTTGTATCTATAACAAATATAGTTCTTCCTGCAATGAAATTTTATCTTGTGATGAGATGAGAGCTGTTACGCGTCCCTAGAGCCGAAAGTGTTTGATGGTATGCTCTGGTGCACTCTCTAGGAAATGATGATCTAATGTTGGTAACGCAATTTCCGTTTACATCGACGATAACGTTTGTGATGTCATAAATTTTGATTGCGATCATATGCTCCAGTTTGTGCCGCTTGATCAATGAGAAGCAGGGCTAATTTACGTAGAACAACCCCGTTGGAGGGGGAATCAATGTATGCAATCATGTCATTGTTATTTTGTGAGCGTTCTATTTTAGTAAGCAAAGCTGTAGGGTATGGTGCAACCTTTTTACACCATAACTTGCACGAATTAACTAAAAAAATGTATTGTTCATCGTCATGTGTTAGAAATACGCTACTATATTCTGCCAGCTCCAAACGAATATTTACGCTGACATTATCCAATAGATAACTATTGTTCCCGGATACATCAAAGTATAGTGGTCCCATCATATGTATACCATGACGTACATTTTCTTGAATCCAAGTCTCATTTTCGTTTTGATTAGCAAAATTCACTGCGACGATGGTATCTGGAATGGATGTTTGCAGTGATTTATTTATCATATTCAGTCCTTTAATATTTAGATCGGAGCTCTTCATGGATGTATAGGCGTTGAGATTTTTTAGTAGTCCTGTATAACTGTTTCCTTCACACTGAACACCATTTAGGAATAGAGAGTGACTTTGGAACACGCGACGAAAGAATCCGTCAACGTGTGTAACATCTGCATTTCTAACACGGATTTTCACTTCTGCAGTTAACGAGCTCAAGTCGACCATTTAATTATCCGATCCTGGAATATGAAATTCTATAAAGAAATCGGCAATTCTACCATCATACAGACTGCTGTTTGTGCATAGATAATTTCTTTCAAATTTCGATTCGATACATGCTACAATTAAATATTTCTTGTTGCTGGAGAGAAACATATCAATCACTCCCATTTCAAAGTTTTCCTTGGGGGCTGTCATGTTGAGAGATGATCCACCAAGCATGTTAATGGAACATGAACAGTGGTATTTATTAGTAATTAAATAACGGACGACACGAGTCCATCTTTCTTCCGTGGTTCTTTTTCGATTTACCATTTTCGTTACTTTTCCTGTTATCTTACCTCCAACCATGGCTTTCTATACAACATTCTTGAGTGTAGCAATCCCATGTTCCTATGTTTATTTCCGGATATCTTTCTGCTCCCAGTAATCGTGTGCCATGTTTCGAGCCATATCGGGAGCCGCGGGTAGAAAAAGCAATGTGCGTCTTACAGGACTGGCTATGGTTGAGAAGAATCCGCTACCCCTCTGGTACGATATCTGACTCGTGAATCTGTCAATATCATGTAAACTTTCACCGCGTATTTTGTCACGTTTCGCGAATAAAACTTCTTATTGTTTGTACGACGGATACGCATATACCACCCTCATGATTGCTAGATACAAAATGACCATTTTTACATCCAGCGGTGTATATGTATGACTCTAGCTTCTTTTAAAATGCAATACGCATAGGCTCGATCCACCATCCTTGAACGGGTTGATTGATCTACCTTCTCGTAGATCTATGGAAACGGAATCAATATGACTACGCTGTATTTTTTATATATGACATAGGCGCGCGTAAATGAATAAAAGTTATTAATAGGAATAACATCAAGAACATTGACATGCTTGTCGCCCACAAAACTGCGTTAAATTATATCACAGTAAACGATTATGTACCGTACATTATCGTTCATAAAGGGCATTTTTTCGCAAACGGAACCTTCACCGACATTATATTTACACATCGCTCCGCCATTAAATCAGCCGATCTATCTCCGACAAAATACCAATTCACCGTAGCTTCAGTATATTTGTATTGCGACATGTTTTGTAGAATAAAGGCATTGAACTTTGTACGTCATGTGGCATTATCATTTTCAAACAATTTTCCTTCATCTTTAACGATTCGTTTCCTTAACAGACTTTTTTCTGTTTTTGATTTCTAGCTCGGAGATGTATTCTCCCAATGTATTGCCTGAGATATTTTCGCTAGGAACAAACAAAGCTTTTTCATGTCGGACTCGTTCATTTCTATCATTCAAATAGTCTACGTGGAATACAATGGTGTACTGTTCATCGTACTTTTTATCTTGAACCAGTCATTATAAGATACTTTTACAAGTCCTAAGCTCCACTCTTCCTGTAGCTGTATTCCTGGATAAATATTATTAGTAAACTTGAAGACGTGTTGTTTTGGTACAATTAGCTACTGCCTAGCGATGAGACATAGACAAAAAAAGTCATCCGGCTCCTGCATACTGCACTGAGTCCTACGTCATAGTGTCAACAAACCGCTGGTAGATATCAATATATACTCTAACTAGTAGGACAATGAAACATGTTCAACTTAATATATATTTATTTACATATTTACATACTAGGTAGATTTAGAGAATAAAACATGAGGGTGTGGATGTGTTTTCATCGCGATTACACTCGTCAAAGACAGTCTCACCAGGCTTACGCCTCTTCCATGCTAAATCCATGTTTTCATTAGTATCATCGTCACCCAAAACACATCATTTCCTATTTTTAGTGACGGTAGATTCAACTGCAATGGACATTTTTGGAATGTCCGGATGGCCATAGGCAAGAGTTGAGCATAATTCGAGATAGTAGCGATTGTTTTAAATTTACTGAGGCAGTTTAAATAGTACGTACAGTTTGAAGCTGGCATTCTTGCGCACGAATATTGTGTGTGGTCTCAAAGTTTGTAGGTTTTCTGGTTATGGATGTCTCTGTACTGTTCATGTTTGATTTTGGCTTGTGTCTGGTAATTGACACCTTTAGCAGCTGGTTTTGTGGCGTCAGACTCGAGCAACATGCTGTAACACTTTGGATGCAAGCAGATGATTTCACTCGGGTAGTCATTGGCTGTTTCGCTTTTCAGTAGTCCCAGCTACCCTTTCTTGGATTCATCGTACAAGGAATGATTTTTCGGGTAGGTGGAGAAGTCCATGTATTCAGCCAGAGGAGTTTGCCGCATTTCCGCCTCAATATTGGCCAAGCCTTTGAGCTGGAGCAGCAACGAGTCTGTGTCCGAGTAGATGAGCGAGAAATTGTCACCGTAGCGTGGTTTCTGTGTGTCATAAAAGATGCTGTAGACTTTTGTTTTAGCTATTTCGAACACGTAGATTCCTACTGGGAGTGGATGAACCATTCTTAAATTTTTTTGCTTGAAAATCATGATGACTATTTCGGGGCCGATGGTCAAGCATCTTTTCAGGAGGGGTTGGCAGCGTGTTTGCCTCTAGACTCCTGTTGAGCGGGCTGGAAAGAAACTTTCCGTATATACTATTTGAGAGCAGTTTAAACAGGAACTTTTCGAAGGAGTTCGTAGAATTCTTACGTTTCTGAAAAAAATTCAAGATGAACGACTTGAAGACGGGTTGCAACTTGATGCGAAAAAATCGATGAACCTTGGTGACTTTCAATCCTTGTCTGAGGAATACTTGAAGAAGTTCCAGGGCGACGAGGTAGTCAGTTTGTGGTAGATGACTAGCAACCAGCTTACGATCTGCTCGTTTTCAATTTTTGAGAGGTTTGTTTGTGAAGGGCAAAACATCGTCCAGGGTAACCTCTTTGTGATGTAGCGGTAGCGGCAGCTCGTCTGTTTTTCGTGCAACTTCATCGCTGACTTGAGCATCGATACAGACAATGTACGTATACTCGCTAGAACAGCCTGTGTTTACCAAGTTGAATGATTGATTTTTTCCTGGTGTAAGCTCGAGGATTTCGCTAACGATGAGGGGCTCGCTCAAGCATCCACCATAAAAACTGTTAAAGTCCCACATTGCTGCTGAAGACACGGGTAATGTATGGTCATGGTCTTTGCATCGGCGACTGTTTATCTTGGCAAGACCTTTTGTCAACGTCGCGAATCCGCTTCGTGTATTTTTGACAATCAAGTTCAGGAGATCGATATCTTTGACCAGCTCTTGTTTCATCTTTCCTTCGTAGAGAGCAGCTTGCATTGTAAAGCCAGGGACGCTCACAAAATGGACGGTATCTAGGGTGTAGTCGCCTGTCATGGTCTCCCTAAACTTTTGGAAGACTTCGGCCAGCAGCAGCGTATCGATGAACAGGTATATGATCATGTAGTCACTCAAAGTCCTTCAGTTGGCTGCCTGTCACATTTCAATCACTTCAGCATAATCTGAGTCGGATATTCCTTTGCCTCGTAGTTGACTGTAAAAGGCTTGTTATGACGGGATGTCTGTTTGGTCAATCACAGAATCCGATGTAATGACTTCGTAGCAGAAGTGACCTTTTCGAGTGGCGAGGTCTAGAACCCTGTCACTGTAACCGAGACTTGTGAGATGGGATTTCAGGAACGGCATGTCATGGCCACTATCTTCAAGATTTTTGGCAGGACTGTCTAAACTTGAGTTGAGGAACGAGAATGAATCGAAGAACTTGACACCGTACTTGCTCGTGGCATCGTTCAAGGAGACAGAGATGCCGAACATTTTGTCTGACTGTTTTGGTAAGACACGGATATCCGAGAAGTTAGCCCGTCCAATTCTTGCAAAATAAAGCGCATGTCGTATGCCGACGAGTTATGAGCAATTCATGGCATATGGCGCAACTTCTCAGTGATTCTGAAGTTACATTTCAGGCATAATGCGGCTAAGTAACTTCATGACATCACTTCTTTATTGGGGCCGAAGACTCCCTCCACGTAATGATTATGGTGGCGAACTCGTCTTTTACCATTTTTCCAAAAGCGTTCCCGCAGCATTCAAATGTTTTGCGTTCACATTTTTTTACCTCTTGCTTGGTGAAGAAGGGTTCGTGGTACAATTGTAAGGTTGACAAGTAATCATTATAGTCCAGCAACATAATCTTGACAATATGTATCTCCATCAACTCAAAGGGAACTGTACACAAGTCGACAACTTTGTGTCCTACAATTTTCGTATCTTTATCCACTAGAGTATAACAGTACATGCAAAACTTGTGTATGTTGACTACATGTTTCCCCTCTTAGCTTAGCCCCAGCACAAATTCACAGTCATAATAACAAACAACGGGGGTTTTCATTGTTGCGTGCATGGCTGAGAATTGGTACATTTTGCCTTCTCCAGGCACACTGATGTTTTTCAGGCCTGTACTGGACGAACACAATTTTATGTGTACAGCTTTTTGGGTTTCGTTCATCCCTGGCATGCAGAAGGGACAAAAAAGGTTATCTTTATAATTAGTTCTTCTAAACGTACGCATAAATGTAGTGTGTGTAACAAGGAATGAGAGCAACATGATTACCATCTAAGATTTGCACAAGGTGGATCGTGCGCTCCTCACTGGCCTCCAAACTACCTCTGCACTTACTGACCAGACCATAACCTTCCTTCTCTTTTGTGAGCTGATATAGTCTAATGTTAACTTCACAATCTCTTTCTATAATTGGTAAATCTTCTAAAGCCACAGTTTTGTTCAATGCAAGTTTTGGAAAGTTAAAGTAAGTGTTTTTGTACAGGATGTACGCATCACATGATTGTCGTTTAAAATTTTAGACATTTGTATGTCGCTTCAAATGGAAATGGGCAATCATGCTTGTCAATACACAATTGTTGTTTGATTTTATGTTGACAATATTGTGCCGGCCTGGACAATTTTTGGTCCAGAGAACATAACTACCCAATATTTTTCTCCCTTTAACCCCTGTCTTGTAGAATTCAGGCTCAACAGTGGTTACTGAATCAATACTCCAGTCACTACCTTCTAGCTCCTGTTTTTCTAATTTATTTTGTAAATCTACCCCGATACCCTCAATCAACTAACTCAAAAGCATGTTTCTTGTCAACTGGATTGCTTCTGTGTTTATCACCCAGTCCTTGTCATCTATAGATGCATCCTCCATTGTTTTGCCCATTTTCCCCTTCACGGTGCATTGGAGTCTTTGGAATGTTCCTAATTTCCATTCAGCGTGTTCCACTCATTCCCTGCATCCCAAGGTTATCATGGAAGATATGTTGACATGTTCAGTGAATGGTGTAAAAGTCGATGTGACGAATTGGTTTTCCAAAATACCTTAAGATGGTAGTTGGGTGAAATATAGTCTCACCCAACGGAGCGGAACCAACAGTAGCGACGAAATGTCCAACAGGAGACGCTGCCAAGGACGGATCAGTAGGCTAAGTATTCAACAGGAGACATCGCCAACGCAGCAGAACGCTGAACTCCGGGCAGTTCCGGAGCAGTAGACTGAGCAAAAAATGGATCCGAACCATCAGTAGCGACGAACTGTCCAACAGGAGACAGCGCTAAGGGCGGATCAGCAGTAGGCTGAACTCCGCGTTGTTCCGAAGACGGAAGGGGCTCACAACCGGGTTGCAGGCTTGCGGACATTGCGAGGTTTGTGTTAGGACTTGCGGACATTGCGAGGCTTGTGTTAGGACTTGCGGACATTGCGATGCTTGCGCTAGGGTATGCAAGGGGTGGACAGGAGCGGGATGGGACACTCCCTAAATCTTCCAGCAATAAAACAATACAAAACTGCAAAGTTACAGAAAGATATCTCTGCAACAAAACAAATATATAGACATGTTACTTACATTTTCGAGGAAGGTGTGTTGTCGACGAGATCAAGAGCACAAATAATATCTGAGCTGCAGCACTCGCCCTTTCATACAACTGTGTACGATAACAAATCAATACGAAATACGTGTTGTAAACTGTTTGCCTGCCTGCAGCGGTGGGGTGTCGCTTAGGCCATGGATACATACATCATCAGCTTATCGTCGAGGAAACATACTCATGATTGATCAGCACGACCGAAAAATGGAGCTGACGATCAATCTTGCAGTCACCTATAACCGGACTCTCCAGAGGTTTGCATTCATTGAAGCTGGAAATTTTTGTCAACAACTCTACCAACATTTAAAGTTATCTTGAACATTTTGAAGTTGAAGGAAAATTGTTTAATAAGGCGGGATTTGTCGAGTGTGGAACTGAAGTGTAACTCCGAAGAAATAAAGCTTGGATTATTAAACAGTAATTCGAAACTACACAAGTCTTTATCAACCTCGTCTTTATTAGTTAACCTCATCAACCATGAGGTTACGATGCTGGAGCGTATACTACACATGAGCTAATCTCGGAAAACATGCCTCTAACGATGGGCATACCAGATAGATCATTCGCCTTCTCAACCTATGGCGAGGATGGTCTCGAAGGAAGATGTGATAATTGCATCGGTGGTCTCTGCCACGGTTGTCGAGGTTGCGCCCAGTGAGGTACAGGCAGCGGATGACGCTGGTAGTTTGGGCGAAGACTGGCCAGCGCACAGTCCCGATACGGATGATTTGCTGGAGGGTACTGCGTCGGTCTGCACGTGAAAATGTATGTATTTAGAAAAAAATATAACACTGATTATGCTCTAACATGGAAAAGCTTGATTACAGTGTCCAAAAATATGTAGACGTTTTTTTATAAACATACCTTGTCATCTCTGAAGTTCCGGAATGATCTGGTCCACCCCCAATCGAGAATTGTTGCCGTGATCTGTTCAGAAAGAAATGATAATGGGTTAAATCAATTGCTGGAAAAAAAACATGTAAGCGAAGTGACTGCGCAATTAGTTGATATTTGGTCAATCCACTGTCTTGCTTTTCAATTGGGACGGCCACTGCCATGGTCTCTTAAAGCTGTGTTACTGCAAACGATTTATTTTTACCTGGAAGCTCCGATGAACTTCATGTAGGCAACGAATATAGATGTAGAAGTGGGCTTCGGATGCAAGGATACAGTCTTCCAACATTGTGGGATTCCAATCGATACCTTTATCTACGCGGCACATTTATACCTTCACCTTGACTCCCTCACACACCGTCTTTAATAGGAGTCCCTACTCGAGCCGTACGTGACAGCGATGGTGGCCGCAGTGCTTGCTTGAAGAGAGTCACTCCATCACGAAACTTCAACTGGTGAAGGGTGCCTCTCTATTGCATTTCAGAGAGGAGAAGTCAATAAAAAGGCTATTTAACTCTGCTAATTGTAATAATTCATTGAATAACCACATTGCAAAACAATACACATTATTACAATACACATTATTTGATTGGACAGAAGGACACTTTCAACGGTACGAGCAGTCGATGTACTAAAGTACTTAATTACTGACTATAGCATATAATGTAGTATACACGTTTTATTAATGTAACCTGGGAGCAATCGGTTAGGATGATAACAAAACAGATCCATTGGGTCCTGAAGTTATACCTAAAAAATGTGACCCCAGATGTTATTAGATGGGTATTGTGAGGTAAATTAAACACAGTAAACAAACAGGGGTCAGCATTTCCGAGAATGTCATGTACTGGAATGCCCTAAATGTATTTGCCAATGGAATAACATCGGCACGTCAACAATCAAGTTGATAAATACAGAAGCAGAATATCATGATGCGTACAAACTCTAATATTGTTCGGTGGTAGCAGCGTAGTAAATACACTGAGCACAAAGATCTCTAACAATTGTTTATGCTAGAGGAACCATGAGCACTGAGACTACTTTCAGGAACTTGTTAACAATAACCGAGGATAAGACCGACTTATGCCTTTTCTCCCTTCTCTTAAACCGAAGAAGCGTTTAATAGAGTCGCCTATGGTACTCTAGTCCGGGCACTCTAATCGGGGCCGCCCACCCTGTAACCGCCTTATCCCACTTATAATTTCAAATTTTTGTTATGCTGCCTTATCTACATCGGTGGAGGCCGTTAAGGTTGAGTTGGAACCACTTCAAGAAGTCAATGCGAAAATAAGGAAAACAAGATACTAAGAGACATCTCACGCTCTTTGTGTATCTAATGTCGCGTGGACTGAGGACGGGTAAAACAAGCTGTTCAGCCGAGAAGCAAAGAGACATCACATGCTCTTTGTGTGTCGCATCCCGCACCAGAGCATTTGTAGCCACTTTACTGTCATGCAGCAAAGTCGGTAGTGAATGACTTTGAGAGAGTTCTCTTTCTGAATGAATGTTGACTCTAAGATAAATCATGCACAGATGCAGACGCAAGACCAAGCCCCCAGAAGGGGGGTGATCGATGGCAAGACGCACCTCACACAATCTCTTACATTAATACAGACACAAAACCTTGACCCTTTAGTCGTTGAGGGTCCAGCAAGACCCCGCAACTCGCTTCGGATTAGGAGGGGCTCCAAGTTTAGTGACAGCAGCAAGGCCTGATACGTTTCCACAATCCCCCCCCCCTCACCCTACGTCCATCTCTTTACTCTACAAAATGTTAAATGAGGGGAAGCGCATCGGGACCGCGTCAAAATCTCATCTTATCACAATCTATCTCCTCTCACGCCTATCCATTGTACGTTCTGACGCCACCTTAAAACTGGTGTCTCTCCTCCCTAAAGTTTGCTTCATGTTATGTATACACAAAAACATTGATTTTATTCTAGTCATCACCGCTTCAACATCCTTTTCAACAATCTCACCAAATTCATCCTCAGCATGCGTCCAAACCACCTGAACACTCGTGGATCTACTCTGTCCTCCAACTTCCTCTCTAATATAACCAGAGGATTTCTCAGCTCCGGCTAAGCGGAACGGTCAAAATGCCAAACTCACTACTCGATCCAGTCGAACCGTATTCTAAAAATTTCGTATCTGACATGTTAACCAAACTCTATTTGAATATCCATTCACCAAAAAGATGGATGTTTTAAAATGGTTAAGTTCCCGCGTTCTAAATCTAAGTTCTAATCATTAGCCAGTCCTTTTGTTTGTCATTAGATGAAGCCGGTCGCCTCTTCAACTTCGAATGGCTTCAGAATAAGGCGACTGAATTTTAATTGTTGAAAATACAGATCGTGAAAATTAGTCACGAATCTCAGCTTCATGAGAAAAATTAGAAATTCCAGCCAATTTACCTGCACAGGGCCTGTTTAAAAAAAGCAATGGAAGCAGCTTCGTCCCTGGTCATCGTCAAGTTACTTGTACTGTCCCTGTTTATTTACAGTAATGATGGAAACTTAGTTTGAAGTCAGTCTCAGCGTCAAGGTACTTGTACAGGTCCTGTTTATATACAGCAATGGAAGCAGCTTTGTTCCTAGTCAGCGTCAAGGTACTTGTACAGGTCCTGTTTATACACAGCAATGGAAGCAGGTTTGTTCCTAGTCAGCGTCAAGGTACTTGTACAGATCCTGTTTATATACAGCAATGGAAGCAGCTTTGTTCATGGTCAGTCTCAGCGTCGTAATCATTTATTTGAGAGTCAGTCTCATCGTCGTAATCAAATATTAGAGAGTCAGTCTCAGCGTTGTAGATGGTAAGTCTCTAATCATTCTTATAGATGGTCAGTCTCAGCTAACTTCATATGTGAAGCAAAAATTTACCATTGAATTTCTTTGTTATTTTAAAATTGTAAATGTACTTTATTCCGCTGATGTTCAAGAATGTATATCAAATACTGTGAAGGACCTCGGATATTCAACATTTTTGGTTCCCAAATCATTTTGAAGAATCTCAGTTATCGTAATACATTTATTATTTCAGATATGAGTCAGACGCTTCACATCGACACTGATTTGTTCAACATTTTGAGTGAAATCAAAGAGGAAGTGGAACACGAGGAACAAGTTAATTTACTAACGGGGAATGGAAGCGGCCAGTTAATCGTGGAATGACTAATTCCTTACATTCTATTTAGAAATGAAAATCGTAAAGTCATTTTTGTAATGATAACTTTTTGGGAACCATAAACCAGTTGTAAAGCATCGAAACAAGCAGGAATTGGATACTTACTTGGATACTTGGAGTTTCTTCGCTAGTCACAGCAGGTCACAGCGTGGCTGCCACCTGGCCCGCATCCGCCGGGCACTCTCCACTTGCGCTGCGGCACCAGCATTTGCATGTTGTAGCCACATTCGCCAGTCGGATTCCGGCTTCACGTTGCAGTTATGAAGAGAGTTTTCCCCACAGTGAGGGTATCAATTAATTTAGGGTCGATCTGGAACACAGCTGAGGTATTTGTCCAGTCGGCTCTTGAACCTCAAAATGTTTGCTGTAGCTGACAGTTGTGGCACTCGTTTGATCTCGCGTATTTCCAATGGCATTCGATTGAATAACCTAGGTACCCGTCCGTGAAGCTGTTGAATGCAACTGTTTGCATCTCTTTGCCGCCTGTCAGTTTTGGCACTTTGAAGCAACATATTCTGCCAATTCTCGCTTGATTTCTCAAGGTCACTTTCGTTATAATTTTTTCGTTAACATTGACAGTAGTGCTTTCCAGAATTTTCCAAACGTGCATGACCATGAATCTTTCAAAACGTCTTCGGATTGAGTACAGCCTCAAGGCATTTAATCTATCATAATAGTCCACTTCCTTTACCTCCGTAATATTAGAGGTGGAGCTTCTTTACACTGCTTCAAGTCTATTCCAATCTTTCTGCTTACGCGGGATCCAGAGAGGGGAACAATTGTCAAAGACTGGTTGGATTAGTTGTTTCCAAAGAGTCAACATTATCCTTTTATTTCTAGCCAGAAAGGTTCTCATGGCCCAAGAACACAGTCTTCTGTCATTGGCCTCAACCTTTGCAATTTGTTCTCTTCTATTGACGTGTTATTGCTAAAATTATACGATGCTTTAGTTTTTAGGTCAGAATTTTTTCCATATCTTAGTGATTCAAATTTAGATTGCATGTAGCATATTTTTTCACCAGCCCATTTGAAGATTTCTTTCAGTTCAATTTGCACCTTTTCTACATCACTCAAGTCCTTGACAATGCCCAGTACTCTGGTATCATCTGCAAAGCAAGAGACTGATGTATGTGGACAGCTTTGGCCATGATCATTAGCCAATATTGGGAAAAGCAGTGGTCCAAGCACAGTGGCTTGTGGAACCCCACTAAGGACTTCCACTGGTGCAGAGGTTTCTCCATTTACTACCACACTTTGAGTTCTGCCTTTCAGAACGATTTTGACCCATTTGTAAACACTCCCCTAAATACCGGCGGGGACAACACATAATAATAATCTGAAAATATATGTCCAGGCGGGAAGGAAGCTTCTCGGAAAACTAATTTTATGCGTATCAACTTTACAATATAAAATGTTGTAATCTTTTTGTGTCAGCATTATCCCCTGATTTATTACTAACCCAGTACCCTGTGGGTGGCTAATTTGGTGAGGCACCCCCTGAGATAGGCCCATAAATGAAAATCTGTCTTATTTGAAAGTACATTCATAAGTTCCTATTTTTATTCTGATTTCCAAGCTAAAATTATTTTCGATCCCGACTCAGTTTGTCCAGACTTCGTTGCTTCCTAATGACATGCCAGAAATCGTGTTTCCCCAAATATTTTAACAGGTCTTCAGACTCCGGCCAGCTCATTTGCATCGTCGACACTGGAAATTTACTGGAAGGAAGCAGAATTCGTCGGGCTGTGAAGTCGCGTCTTTGGTGGCATTGACAGGACAACGCCACAGGAAATTAATGAATTGTAAATGCACTTGACGAATTTGAAAAGATCACGCGATATAATTTTAAAATGTATACACCCCAGAGACTGCGTCACGAGCCGGGGAGATAATATCATCCACGCTCGGGTCAAGCAAGGAAGTGCTATGTTGAACTTTGCAAATGTTGTAGTCATGAGATTACTTAATGGGATCATGCAGGAAATAATACATTCGTTTGTTGAACTCGTTATGTGCATTTATTTTCATGAAAATTCGTTTATATTGGTGTGATATATATTGGTGACGATAGCCTTTGTTCGTCTGTTTAATTGATGAGAAATCTGCTTGTTTTAATATAAATAAGATAGACATCATGGGGACAATAATAATGAACTATTCAGACCTTCCTGCGTCAACAGCTAACTCTTCCTCATGCAGCGCTTTCACCAGGTCATCTTTCTGGCAGACTATCAAAAATACTTCAACCATCAAATATGGACACCTTCAGAGCGAATTGGCAGTAGGTTCCTTGCTTTTACTCCAGGGATACCACCAGGTATCAACCAAACATACCCCTCAAATAGATTCTAATCATAAACGGTGAACATCCTTGCCGTTTTGACCAGCGTCTTGGCGCTGGTCAAGAGCGCCATCTTAGCCGTAACACGACAGTACAACCGTCATGCGACACTTGCAGCCGTAACACGACAGTACAACCGTCATGCGACACTTGCAGCCGTAACACGACAGTACAACCGTCATGCGACACTTGCAGCCGTAACACGACAGTACAACCGCCCTGAGACACTTGCGTGTGTGCTCTTTTGGAAGTTGTTCACTTAGTTCCACTCATCAGCTTCCGTTCAAGAAATATTGGAGGTACCAAAACCCGGCTAGCAAACGCTTTTTCCAATAGACTTTCCCGGAGACTGAGGCAGGAATCGATCATCCACTAATGAGGAAACTTCCCTCTTTTTCATCCCTGTTCTCGGCTGAGAGTTGCCTCAGCACGTCACTATGGACGAGGAATACGGGCGTGATAAATTTATCAATAAGGTGACCAAAACCTACAATTAAGTTTGCAAGACTAAAATTGGAGAAAAAAATGAGATTGGATTTAAGGCCAAAACTGTTATGATTGATATGATTATTTGCCCCAGCTGTGTTGACGTAAGTGCGTTTGACTAAAAGTGTTCAACAAATGTGTTGACGTCCTTCCTGTCCTCATTAATTGCAGTGACTGTCTTGGCGATCGTTATTTAACTCACTAATTGTAGTGACTGTCTTGGCGGTCGTCATTTAACTTATTAATTGCAGAATTATGTTAGCGGTCTTTTTTTGACTCAAGAATTCCACGACTATGTTGAAAGTACTTGTTAATTTGACTCAGTAATTGTTGTTTTTGCTTGACTCATTAATTGCCGTTATTGTGTTGGAGGTTTTTGATTGACTCATTAATTGCCGTTATTGTGTTGGAGGTTTTTGATTGACTCATTAATTGCCGTTATTGTGTTGGAGGTTTTTGATTGACTCATTAATTGCCGTTATTGTGTTGGAGGTTTTCGATTGACTCATCAATTGCCGTTATTGTGTTGGAGGTTTTTGATTGACTCAATCAATAAATGAGTAACTTTGTCGGCGGTCTTTGTTTGACTCATCACTTTTTTCGCAACTGTTAGCGGTATTTGAATGGCTCATCTATTGCCGCAATTGTGCTCGCGGTCATTGTTCGACTCATCAACTGCCGTAACTTTGCAGTGCTCTTTGTCTGGATCAAAATCTCCAAGTCCAGACAATGTTCATCCCAGAGTACTGAAAGACTGAGAAGAAAATCGCCAAAGAGCTATTAATCAATTTCACTCAATCTCTCACAAATGACACTTGCCCCTCTCAATGGTGAGAGGCCAACGTTACTCAAAATTTAATAAAATAATAATAAACGATCTCGATAGAAACGTGCTTTCGAACATTAGCAAGTTTGCAGACGGTACTAAGATAGGAAGAAAAGTGGTAAACGAACTTGAGTGTCAGCAGATCTACTTAGACTTGAACAAAATTGTTGATTGGTCAAATTAGTGGCAAATTAAATGTAATGTGGACAAATGTAAAGTTTTGCACATAGATCCTCATAAATCCCATGACCAAATATTCAATGTCCTGAAAGAAGCTGATTCGTGTTAACGAAGAGCGACATTTAGGTGCCATCATTATGAACGACTTAAGGAACAACAATTGATTTAACGATGCTGACAAAAAATGATATAAAATGATAGATATGATGTTCGCACAATCGCATTCAAGAGCAGACAGCATTATTAAGTCATACAATGCCTCTGTTGGACCGCATCTCGAGTATTCCGCCCAATTATGGTCTCCAAATTTTAAAAAATACGTTATTAAATATGAGTTTTGACAGTGATGACTACCTTGACTCAAACTTTTGTGCATGTTTCTGCTTCATTATTGTTGAATTGTAATAGGTATTGGATATAGCTGCCAAACGTATCCCTTCGCTGCGCAATAAATCGTACAAAGACACTATGCGAACTCAAACTTTATTTGCTTGAAAAGAGTCGAGTCAGAGGTGACATGATCGAAGTGTGGAAGATAGTGAAAAGTTATGAAAACGTCGATCGAGCGAGTCTTTTCACTCTTGATGCAAACGAAGTGACCAGGAATAATGAATACAAAATAGTGGTAAGCGTTTCTCCTTCGACATCCCGCGCAACTTCTTCACGTATAGAGTTGTCGAGGAATGGAGCAATCTTCCATCGGAAGTTATAAACAGTGATACAATCGAAACGTCAAGTCACGTCGTTAAATAGAATGCTCGTTTAAAAAGGCGACACCCGCACGATCAAAATAGGGCTCGTCATTGGCACTAGCGTGGTAAAAAAACGTACCCGGCACAGGTACCGACCCGTTGCAAAATGGTGTCTAGCAATAACATCGGAAAAATAAAACCGAAAAATAAAACCGAAACCACCTCATGTCAACATCGTGGGTCAATGACTCTCATCATGTGTTTATTTGAGTTTTTCCACTGTCATCGTTAAACTAATCTTATAACAATCAAAGGACAACCTAGTTTTGGAAAACAGGCCTGTTGTTGTCTTCTTACACTTGCAAACATTTCTAAACTTTCGCGCTTAAACCCTCCTCTGCCGTTGAGTTTTCTAGCAAACATAGACGGCGAATCCTCGGCTTGAAAATGGAGGAAAGCAATCAAGAGATTCAATTTGATTTAGCACTGCCTTGCACTGCAGAGAACATATAAGACGGGCCTAATTTGCTTCCGATGACGTTTGTTGATATATGTTAACGAAGGGTCGACTCAAAAGATATTGTTAGGTTTGTAAAGAGACAGGGAGAATTTAGATGCTATTGCAATGGTAGTGAAATTTCTCGGAAATTGTGATGCCACTGAAGTTTAAATGCACTTATGATTCCACCGAAATTGAGAGGCAATTGTGATGCCACTGAAGTTAAATGCACTTATGATTCCACCGAAATTGAGAGGCAACCGTGATGTATGATACACTGAAACGTAGAGGCAGTTGTGATGTCGCTCCACTTTATGTTGAAGTCGATCCTACTGTGGTCAGGCTGAAATTTTGAGGCCACTGGAGTTTGAGACAAATATTGTGAAATAAGTGAAGTTTTGAGGCAGTTGTGATGTCACTGAAGTTGGAAGCAATTATGGTGCCACAAAAACGTTTTGATGACTACCTTGACTCAAACTTTTGTGCATGTTTCTGCTTCATTATTGTTGAATTGTAATAGGTATTGGATCATCAATCGTTGTCAACACAGATAGGATAATGCAACTAACATCATTTGAGCAGAATATCCATGAATAGTATTGACTACGAAGGATCTATCCAATGGATTAACATATCATTATAGCGTACTAACGTTGAGACAGTGATTAATATTACTGTAAAAATCGGCGTGATCTAAAATATCACTCGATAGCCTCAGATGTTCACATACAATGGTTTATATCCAGACGGCTAGCGGAATGAAAACATATTTTATTTGAAATTAAGTATAAGCAAACTGAACACGTCACTCAATAACCTATTGCTATTCTAGGGTGTATTTTTTGCCTATTAATAAGACATTGACAATACTCTGGTCTCATGATCTATGGAGAAGAGGGTACAGTTAAATTACTACAACACATAATAATAATCGTATCCAAATAATAATTTTGAAACTACTTAAATTCAGAAAACTTGACGCCTGTCGAAACGGTTGCAAGCAATAGTTCGCCGGCTCGTAAAATCTAGTGAGCTGTTGGTTTACGATATATAAGGTTCCTCATAAATACATTTTACTCTGATTTCGTGCTCTATATGAATGTACTTTAGAGACTATACCTTCATTTCAAAAACCGCAATCCAACGTCGAAAAAATTGTTTCTGAGAAAAGAGCTACTAGAGTGCACAGTTTTTCTGATTGAATCCTACGTAATATGATCAATTTTTTTTTGATCTCACATTTATGTGATCATTGAAAAAATATAAATCAATATATGAAAAAAATATATATTTTTCTTTTTGGCGTACCATGGCATTTGTTCAACAAGTTATTCATTCTTCTGCGAGTCGCTTCCTGAAATAACCAAACAGCATAAAATGTATAAGATGATTTATGAATCTTTTGATTACATCTTTTTTCGAACACTCAATTTCGGTAGCGTGGTACAACCTTCGCCTACGTATGACTTTCTCTATCAATGACCTTTCTCTGTATCGTGATACAACCTACACCTACGTATGACTTTCTCTAGCAATGCCCTCTCTCTGTATCGTGATACAACCTGCGCCTACATATGACTTTCTCAAGCAATGCCCTCTCTCAGTATCGTGATACAACCTGCACCTACGGATGACTTTCTCTAGCAATGCCCTCTCTCTGTATCGTGATACAACCTGCGCCTACGTATGACTTTCTCTAGCAATGCCCTCTCTCTGTATTTCATCTCAGCGGTCCCCTGGAAACACGGTTGCTGATGATATCGATCAATACAACACCCTTACCGATGTCGTCACAACACACAACAGAATTGTTCTTGGAGACTTCAATATTCCTGACGTTGATTGGGAAGCATACGAAAGCACTGTCACTGGTCAATGCCTGATTGACCGACTATAAGTTCATGAACTAAATGCAACGTGTCACTAGCGTGTTAGTTGGAGCTAGTGACCATAACTGTATCAGTTTTAAGATGTCTTGAGCTGAGAACGTCAAGAAAACACAACAATGACACAACAGTTGATGATTGTCTCACTTTGATGGTTTACGCCAGACAAGGGCGTCAATGGAAATGACCCCCATTTTTTTACATTAAACTCGATCATACACCTCAAAAAGAGCCAGGAGCAGTCAATCAGCCCCTGTACTGGAACGGAGGAATGCGCACCTTAGGTCGTGAAAGAAAGCAAAGCACGCGTTATATCAGCACTACTTATCAACAAAGGTGTAATAGAAGAATTCAAAATCATCAGAAGAGCTCTAAAGAATTTACTGAAACGTAAAAAAGAGTATTAGGGCTGCGAAAAGCCGTTGCTAATTCAAAATAATGCATTACCTATATCCTGATAATAAAAGACTTGTGTTTCTAATGCTCAAGATATCACAGTAGAGAGACCCTTTAAAGTCTTCAGCACTGTAAATTTTCCCTCAGCTAAAATATTTATGGACATAGGTTTAGGGATTTGAAAATATTGCAAATCATTTAGACATACTGATGGTTTATAAGATAAGAGAAATGTCAGAATACACCGATAATATGTACCCAGTTGTCGTCAGCATGAGCCACTTCAATACATCGAATAATAACTACGGTGCTGTAGGGTGCTGAGGACTTACAATTGTAATAACTGCGGTGCTGTAGGGTGCTGAGGACTAACAAGTGTAATAACTGAGGGGCCGTACGGTGCTGAGGACTTACAAGTGTAATAACTGCGGTGCTGTAGGGTGCTGATGACTTACAATTGTCTCTCTGCGTCGATATCTTGAGCATATGAAACATGATAGTGAATTATTTCCTTTAACATCTTACCAATCAATGCATTGCATTGATGAAAGGCAGTCTCGGTAATCCAGTGATCAATACATAAATACAAAATAATATTTTACATTTAAATGTTGATTTGTAGAGAACTAAGTAAAAAGAGTTAATCCAACTCTTTTTACTTAGTTCTAGTAGGTAAGAAGTAACGTTGAAAATGAACGGTTTACAGTGGCCTTTAATAGAGAAGCGGGATAATAAAATGTCCATCATGAGATTGCATAGTACATTGTCTCACACTATGTTTACGTAAAGTTCAAAAATTTCAATATTCATTGCGTTGATAACAAGACATGAACTATTTACGAAGGATAACAATCTTTCATTGAGGAATTTATTGGAGGCTGATAATTGAACAATTTCCTACGTCTTGGACATACAAAATAAATGTGAATATATGAATCCGAAAAACAAACACTGGAATGGAAATTACACTTCTGCCTAACAATAGTTAATATTTGTTGTTCATTTTTTGCTCGTCCCAGTTCGATCAAGTACAGTTTAGGTTTACCTAGAAAGGTCACTATACTGCTGCGCGTTCTTATATCAATATGAATAAAATTTCAAGTCTTAGCAACTCTGTATTTAGTGAGATGTTGGGATTGTGTTGATGATCGAAGGTGAATTTGCAAATCTTTATTGATACCACGATAAAACTAGGGTCATTTCTATCGAAAAAAAACGTTAGCAATGTATGTTATATGATTCAAGTTTGTAAACGAACACTGCAGTGGAAAAGTGAATGATGTGACACAGTTGGAGAATAGTTCATTGATTAAAACAAGGCAATGTGAGGTCACGTCTGCCAGCATGTGATGGTGTTCTAATGACATGCTATTAACTAAGAAGATATGCGTCATGTTGGGTTTGTTGATAGACGCATAAACGTTGATTCAGAAAGTCAGTTCAGAAGACTATTTTTGGAGAAGTTGATGGAAAAATATAATTTTGTGAATTCTGTTATATAATATATATAAAACTCCCCAGCAACGAAGGAGTCGTAATCTTTCCAGTTAGGGGTTTCGTCTTCCATAACGATGATAAATACTCTTTATGCTAAGCTTTCAACGGGTTGACCATCAATCCAACCCGTGCGATGGGAATGGGTGTCTTGCTCAAGGAAAATATCCTAACCTGCGTCATGTCGACATTTGGCGACATCCTGTACCTCGTGTTTGCAATGTCATTACTCTCGATAAAGAATAGCAACGATCTAAGAATCAAGTGTTGTGGTAACCATCATTGACAGTAGTCGAAGTCTAATTTTGTATTCCAACACTAGAATTGGTGGAATTAGTTTGTTTGCATTTGTGCCAACTTCATACTACTGTAAGTTTGCTAGAATAGTTTCATAGTTCTCACTATCAATTCATTTGCTTGAATTCATAGAAGTTGTATAGGTGACTTTCCAAATTTCGAACCTTTAAATAACATCTACAGTGAATTTGAATAAACATGATCTGAATTGTTGATAGCCTGAAAGCAATTTTGATACAGGCTGAGTAGATCAGTTGAGACCAAGTGGATATGTAATCCAGCACAAAACTCTTCTTTCATAAACTTACTTAGGGCTGACACAAAATCGCTCATTGAAGAAAGATCAACATTCTCTCGTATAAAATAGCTGACAAGAAGAGTCCTGTTAATTTCCGACCGATCAGTTCCTCCTCAGGCAGCAATAAGATGATGTAAATAAGATTGCGGATTCAATTAAAAGCGCACATGTTTTTGACATAATCGTTTATGTCCTACGAACCTGAATCAATTTTGGCATTTATTTACTTGGGATTTACGATGTAAACTCTCCAATCGATTTGATATGCCCTAATTTTTAAAAATGTTCTTGTGAAGTCCCTCTTACACTCTTAGTAAATAATTGCACAGTATCGGCATTCGAAGCAAGCTAAATAACTGTAGAAAATGCTGACTCACGAATAAACGTATGAGTCGTACCTTCCCCCTCACTTTCGGGTAATGTAACAAGCGGCGTGCTTCAAGGATCTGGCTTATGGTCAATTCTTTTTGTAACATTAATGTGGCATGAACCCACACGTAATCTGACATCCTTAGCTACCGAATGCATTGGGTGGATAATAAACCATTTGTTTTTTTTTATCATTTTGTCCGATCACAATAAAATGTCATCAGGATATAGCGCATATTCATTGTGTATAGTATATATAATGTTATTTATTTTAATCGTGTCATGTTTCGTGAGGATGTATGGTGCGTATGTTTAGCTAAGATAATAGGCTGTACGCCACCATTCATTCACGGTCTCATTTTCTCGGTTAAACGATGGCGATGCACGCTACAAGGCACGACTCATCAGTCAGATGCATTATAAATTTGTGTACATTGATGTATAGATTCAAAGTAGTTTAATAATATCATTCCGTTCATGTACGAGTGCTCCATAGGCCTATGATACCCTAACATCCATTGCCAACCAATCTACAAATTCCTACGGATTGTTATCTAAAATTATTCCTAGTCCGATCGTAATACTTCATGTTATTTGGAGCTCATATTTATAGCGTACTCGAAACTTCCTCTGATAGTCTTTTGGTCGTGACATGTTCCGGTGGGAGTCGCGTCCTTACCTTCAGCTATGAAAGTCAGAAGTACCCTACCATTTATTCAGTTACACCTTGTGATGTCCTCAATAATGTTTCCTTTTCCGATTTAATGAGTATAAATGATCACCAGACGTATCCCAGAATTAGAGTGCATATTTACGTATTGTTTCGCTGTAGTACATGAAACAATACCACACGGTGTCTGTGAATGAATAATGGCTTCTTTCATTCATTCTAGCGATGGTAATGGTAACGGTTGTTAAACTATTTGTAAGTTTGCGGGGCCAGAACCGGCTGAAATTCACTAAAATGGTTGATTGATCAGAGAACTATCGAGAAAAATTCAATGTCGATGTATGTAAAAACTATTCACAAATGTCATCACAAGCCTAGCAGGAATATTTCAACTCTGAATACAAACAATTCTCCAACATATTGCACTTCTGTTGGCGTCAGAAGTGCAATATTACGGTTACGAGGAGTAGGAATTAATCCCACACCCCCCATCATAGTTAGACCTCAGCACTGCTGCAGTTTTTGTCGCTGCAGCGCTGGTGCTGCGGTCATAAACAAATTCTTATTCTGAAACTTAAAGAATAAATAAAAGGAAAGTACTCAGGTTTAACTCTGACGAGGAACAGCATGTGATCACAAGCTTGTGAGAAGGAGCAACGGACGAGAGCCAGCCGTTGCTCACTAGCGAATGAGAAGAAGCAACAAAGAGAACCAGCCGTTGCTCACTAGTGAATGAGAAGGAGCAACGGGAGAGAACCAGCCGTTGCTCACTAGTGAATGAGAAGGAGCAACGGAAGAGAACCAGCCGTTGCTCACTAGTGAATGAGAAGGAGCAACGGAAGAGAACCAGCCGTTGCTCACTTGCGAATGAGAAGGAGCAACGGAAGAGAATCAGATGGTGCTCACAAGCGAGTGAGAAGGAGCAACAGAAGAGAACCAGCCGTTACTCGCTAGCGAATGAGAAGGAACAGCAGAAGAGAACCAGCCGTTGCTCACTAGCAAATGAGAAAGAGCAACGGAAGAGAACCAGATGGTGCTCACAAACGGGTGAGAAGAAGCAACGGAAGAAAACCAGATGTTGCTCACAAGCGAGTGAGAAGGAGCAACGGAAGAGGACCAGATGGGGCTCACACGCGAATGAGAAGAGGTAATTGAAGAAGATCAGTCATTGATCACTAGCGAGGGACAAAATCAATATAACAAGGAAGAATTCGTAACTGGCAAGGCATGATTCTCAAAAGTAAACAATAAGGTAAATCACGGCACCATCTGCTTGTTCAGTAAGGAGAACTGCGTGGATGCACTCTCCATGAACGTTTCTATATCTTTTGATGACTTGTGATCATTGGTAATGCAATGTGTAGTAAACCCGATCATGTGATCCCGATCATGTGATCATTGGCCATGCAATGTGCAGTAACCCCGATCATGTGATCATTGGCCATGCAAAGTGAGGTAACCCCGAGCATGCGATCATTGGCCATGCAAAGTGAGGTAACCCGAGCATGCGATCATTGGCTATGCAAAGTGAGGTAACCCTGAGCATGCGATCATTGGCTATGCAAAGTGCAGTAACCCCGAGCATGCGATCATTGGCTATGCAAAGTGAGGTAACCCTGAGCATGCGATCATTGGCTATGCAAAGTGAGGTAACCCTGAGCATGCGAGCAGTGGCCATGCAAAGTGAGGTAACCCCGAGCATGCGATCATTGGCCATGCAAAGTGAGGTAACCCTGAGCATGCGATCATTGGCCATGCAAAGTGAGGTAACCCCGAGCATGCGATCATTGGCCA
>SDVV010001458.1:0-25680 GCA_016164225.1 Gammarus roeselii
TCCAGGACCGTAGTCCAACACTTCACCCCAGAGCGAAAAGGGCATAATAGGTAGTGCATCGGGTAAGTAGGCAACGCTACGGCTACCTCCAATCGAGTTGGGCACTACCCCGCCCGGCTATGACAATGATTTTCAAGGATAAGTGTCTCATGAATAGGCAGCGCTACGGCTACCTCCAATCTATTAGATAGAGCAGTTACACCTTCTATTGGATAGAGCAGTTGCACCTTCTATTGGATAGAGCAGTTACACCTTCTATTGGATAGAGCAGTTACACTTTCTATTGGATAGAGCAGTTACACCTTCTATTAGATAGAGCAGTTACACCTTCGTCACCTCGCGACACTTCCATCGTATAAACGTGGACGTTAATGCGAACTGCACAAATCCATAAAAGAAAGGGGTATCTCGTTCTATATAAAATTTACGGGGTAACTGCTCTATCTATTAGATAGGAGGTAACCGTAGCGCTGCCTATTCATGAGGCACTTATCATTAAAAATCGTTGTCATAGCCGGGCGGGGTAGTGCATCACTCGATTGAAGGTAGCCGTAGCGTTGCCTACTCAACCGATGCACTACCGCTTATGCCCTCTTGGCTTCGAGGTAAAGTGTTGGACTACGGTCCTGGATGACAGTGTTTGCCCCCCGAATACTCCGTGCACGTTTATACGACCTGCACTGATACATAGAAGATACTCGCCTCACTTCCACCATCATCCCATTGCCTCACTCCCTCCTTCGTCACTTCGCCTCACTACCACCTTCATCCCCTTGCCTCACTACCACATTCGTCACCTCGCCTCACTCACACCTTCGTCACCTCGCCTCACTTCCACGTTCGTCACCTTCCCACTTTGTCACCTTCGTCAACTCGCCTCACTACCACCCTCGTCACCTTGTCTTCCTACACTTGTAAACACTTGTAAACCTCGCCTCACTATCGCCTTCGTTATCGTGCCTCACTCCCACCATCAACACATTGCCTCATTCCCACCTTTCTCACCTCGTAACACTCCCACCTTCGTCACCTCGCCTCACTCCCACCTTCGTCAACTCACCTCACTCCCACCTTCGTCACCTCGCCTCACCACCACATTCGTCACCTCGCCTCACTCCCACCATCATCACCTTGCATCACTCCCACCATCATCACCTTGCCTCACTCCCACCTTCGTCGACTCACCTCACTGCCACCTTCGTCACCTCGCCTCACTCCCACCTTCGTCACCTCGCCTCACTCCCACCTTCGTCACCTCGCCTCACTCCCACCTTCGTCACCTCACCTCACTCCCACCTTCGTCACCCCGCCACACTCCCAAACGAATCAATTTTGCCAATCAAATTTAAACTTTCCTTAGCATAATTAGTTTCCGAGGCTGCATTCAATCAGTTGGTTTGCACAAACAGTATCACCCTAGTTAACTAATTAACATTGTATGTTGAGAAAACTTCAAGTTTGTATCTGGGCGTGCTACTGCAGTGAGTGTGACCCCCCCCCCCCCTTTCAGTGCTGTACACTTCATTCACCCTTTAGCAGGTAAGAAGCTTTGAGAGTGACCCACCCTTTTCAGGGTTGTTCGCTTCATCACCCCTTAAGCAGGTAAGAAGCTTTGAGAGTGACCCACCCTTTTCAGGGTTGTTCGCTTCATCACCCCTTAAGCAGGCAAGAAGCTTTGAGAGTGACCCACCCTTTTCAGGGTTGTTCGCTTCATCACCCTTTAAGCAGGCAAGAAGCTTTGAGAGTGACCCACCCTTTTCAGGGTTGTTCGCTTCATCACCCCTTAAGCAGGCAAGAGTGACCCACCCTTTTTAGTGTTGTTCTCTTCATTAACCCTTCAGCAGGTATTAAGCATTGAAAGCGACCCACCCCTTCAGTGTTGTTCTCTCCTTTAACCCTTTAGTAGGTAAGAAGCATTGAGAAATAGGGTGCGTCGTCCAAAAAATAATCATCAATCCATGAGCGAGATGGGAGATTTTCCAGATATAAATAAAAATATCTGAGAATTGGCATAAAGCAAATGACGCCTAGCCCGCTTTTTGCCTGTTGAGGGTTGAAGGAAATAATCAGCACTGCTGATCATTTCCTACACCCTATCTGTAAAACCTCTCATCTCGCTCCTGGATTGATGATTTTATTTATGGACGTCGTTCTCTATTTGGTTGAATTGGTATCATATCCATTCGGTCAATAGTTAGGATTTTTGTACATATGTAATTTTGCTTATAACCTCTTGTAGCCTCCTGGAGATATTCTGCATATGATTGTGTTATTGTTTTCTGACACTCATGTTTCCCTGCAGTGGTTTTACATGAGCATATATTCGTCCCTACTAATTCTCCCAAACGAGTATTTGGGCACAGTTTTGTGTATTCCCTTAATACTACCCGTGGTGAATGCAATAACTTACATCTCAATCCGACAGTTTTGTAAACTTTAGATTACATCTCAACAGATTTTTATCATAAAAGTTCAAGTTGTCTCCGTGTTACAAAATTAAAATGATCAAATAGATTTTTAGTTTGTGAATTTATTACAAAGCAAAATTGCAATAAATTCATATCAGTTTTGACAATGTGATGGAGGTAACAAACTGATAGATTTTTGAGGTCATGAAACGTTTTCACGCATGTAACAATTATATTTACATATGTTAAAAAGGAATGAATGTTGTATGGAGGCCGTATGTACTGGCCTCCATATTCCACAGCCTTAGGCTGATGTAAACACTAAAACAGTGACACTGAAACAAAAATAATTAAAGGACACATACAGAATATATCATTTAGCTGCAAGTGTAATTTTTCAAGATTTCTTTTGCACGGGGCACCCTGCCTCTCCTCATCGATCACATGTCGGTTGTTCTTAACGATATGCAAACTTAGGTCGGAAAATAACGCTAGCATTTGGAAAATATTTTCAGGTGATATATTAGGTCGTCTAACTCAGGGAGAGATGTAATAAATCATGGCATTTGTCTGGCGGTGATCTCTTTGATTTTGAACCGAGTATTGTTGCCTTCAAATATCTTATCGATTGCAGAAACAAATTGTCAGGATTTGCTTCACGTTTTGCAGCGCAATTAAACCGGACTGTGTGCTAATAAATGAGAAAAACTTGGGTGTGATTGAACTGCATGACTTGGCAAGATGAAATTTTCAATCGATGTGTTAAAGCACAGACACACAACGTGTCATGATGTAATGCATCGGAACAGCGAGGCATGATGCAGTGCATCTGAGAAGTAGGACATGATGTAGTGCATCTAAACAGCAAGGCATGAAGTAGTGCATCTGAACAGAAAGGCATGAAGTAGTGCATCTGAACAGCAAGGCATGAAGTAGTAAATCTGAACAGCAAGGCATGATGTAGTGCATCCGAACAGCATGTCATGATGTAGTGCATCAGAACAGCACGGCATGATGATGTGCTTCCGAACAACAAGGCATGACGTAGTGCATCTGAACAGCAGGGCATGATGCAGTGCATCTGAACAGCAAGGCATGATGTAGTGCATCCGAAGAGCAAGGCATGAAGTAGTGCATCTGAACAGCAAGGCATGGAGTAGTGCATCTGAAAAGCATGTCATAATGTAGTGCATCTGAATAGCAAGGCCTGATGTAGTGCATCTGAACAGCAAGGCATGAAGTAGTGCATCCGAACAGCAAGTCATGATGTAGTGTCTCCGACCAGCAAGGCATAATGTAGTGCATCTGAACAGCAAGGCATGATGTAGTGCATCTGAACAGCAAGGCATGGTATAGTGCATCTGAACAGCAAGGCATGATGAAGTGCATCTGAACAGCAAGGCATGATGTAGTGCATCTGAACAACGAGGCATGATGTAGTGCATCTGAACAACAAGGCATGATTTAGTGCATCTGAACATCAAGGCATGATGCAATGCATCCGATGAGCAGGGCATGTTGTAGTGCATCTGAACAGCAAGGCATGTTGTAGTGCATCTGAACAGCAAGGCATGATGTCGTGCATCTGAACAGCAAGGCATGATGTAGTGCATCCGAACAGCAAGGCGTGAAGTAGTGCATCCGAACAGTAAGACATGAAGTAGTGCATCTGAACAGCAAGGCATGATGTAGTGCATCTGAACAGCAAGGCATGATCTAGTGCATCTGAACAGCAAGGCATGAAGTAGTGCATCTGAACCGCATGGCATGAAGTAGAGAATCTGAACAGCGTGACATGATGTAGTGCGTCTGAATAGCATGGCTGATGAAGTGCATCTGAGAAGCAAAGCATGATGCAGTGCATCTGAACAGCAGGGCATGATTTATTGCATCTGAACAGCAAGGTATGATGCAATGCATCCGAAGAGCAGGGCATGCTGTAATGCATCTAAGCAACAAGGCTGATGTAGTGCATCTGAGAAGCAGGGCATGATGTAGTGCATCTGAACAGCACGGCATGATGTAGTGCATCTGAACAGCAAGGCAAAATGTTGTGAATATGAACCACAGGGCATTATGTAGTACATCTGAACAGCGAGGCATGATATGGTGCCCCTGAAGAGCGAGGAATGATGTAGTGCATCTGATCCGCAGGGCATAATGTATTGCATCGGAACAGCAAGGCATGATGTAGTGCATCTGAACAGCAGGGCGTGATGTAATGCATCTGAACAGCAATGCATGATGTAGTGCATCTGAACAGCAAGGCGTGATGTTATGCATCTGAACCGCAAAGTGTAATGTAGTCCATCTGAACCACATGGCATGATGTAGTACATCTGAACAGCGAGGAATGATATATGTTGCACACGAACAGCGAGGCATGTTGTTGTGCATCTGAACCGCAAGGCAAGATGTCTAGCACCTGAACAGCGAGGCATGATGTAGTGCACATTGACAACAGGATATGATGTAGTGCACCTGAACAGCAATTCGAAGATTATTTGTTGCGTAACTACCATTTTCTGTACGATCACAATCAACAGAAACAAACAGTATTGCCATCTCCCTAAAGGCACTCAAACTGTTCTCGAAACAGTTTCTTAACTTCGCCCGGTCGAATCAATTCCACGCTGTTCAGCTGCATCGCCGAAGCGGTAATTGAATTCCATTGGGGCATTCATGGGAAGTTATTTCACTGGAATGATGGCAAAACTGGACTATTGCACTTCACAAATGTTCATTAATGGCATTTGTTGGTCATTACCAGTGCGAAACAATTTCAGTGCTGAGGAATGTATTGCAACTTTTGTCACCTGATGTGTTTACTGTAATAAAGAGAAACGTCTGTTGTGCTTCAGTAGATGACGATGTGCATCGGTCAACTGAATTATGAGGTTGAGTGTTAAACTACCGAGCAGCATCTGCTCTTTCATCGTAATGATCCAGACGGTTATGTTACCTACGGATAGGTTCTAGTAAGTCCGGTAGGAAACAAATGAACTTCACTGCAATCAAATTTCAATATAGGATAGCAGTCTATCACAATTTAATATATGAATATCTTGTTCATTTAACCAACGGTTATAATTTGTTATGTTTTCTTTATGCATGTTCTATTTGAAGGCTATTGATGCATATTATTCTACGTGTACGCTAAAAAATACCATCAACATCATTGGCCGTTGTCAGTTAAAAAAATGTGATAGTTCAGTAAGGCTTCGTATCGCATTAATTAGTGTTTGTATATACTTCAATAGGCTTTGGAAATTTTTCCGACATCGTGAACGTCAGCATGACAAGTATCACGTCTGAGATTTTTTTCTAGTCCTAGTGACAAAATGGTTGCTAGTGATAAGAAATAATTGGGTAAATGTGAATATCGTTATGATAAGACACTATGAATGATTATCCAAATGCTGAAGAGCAAAGAGCACACGCAGCCCACCGCACGGAGTGCGTGTTCAGTGTGACCATCACCTGACGATGAGTTTAGCACTGCAATCCTAAACTCGCCTCCGGGTGTGATTGAAAGCCTTTCCTTAACGTATAACTGAACATACTTATCAGCAATCACCTCCTTTTGCGTGACATTTTTTTTACTTTCACGCTGTAGTGAGACGTCTGTGTCATGTTACTTTTTCGCTTAAATCTGCAGCCGTATGAAGACTTTTGTTTGGCAAGCTATTACCCCCGGTACTCCTATTAGCATAGATGATGACGTAGATCTGTTTTTTAGGTAACTAATGTGGTTCGCCGCTCTATAGAGGAAACAACATTTATGACTGTTTGATCCCAGTTTGATATCCCGAGAGAAATTTTCTCAGAAGAAAAATTTTGTGGGGTTGAGAGATATTGCATCCCCGTACATTACATTTGAGGGACTTCAGACCAGAATCTAATTATATAAACTAGAAATCAAGTTCGGGGATTGGATAGGATTTGATTAAACCGATCTCTTCATCAACACTCGACGTGTGATTTCTCAAAATGAGGATAAGATGAAGAATGTTCCGTTTAATTGGACAAAGAACAACGCCGCCCGTTAATTGCTCGTTTGTTTGACAGCCTCGGATCGCAATGTATTATATTACTAGGGGTTTTTGATGTATAAGTTCCTTGTCGTACACGTATACATAAAACGTTAAAATAAGTCTTAAACAAATTCCATTGACATCAACCGAAAGCTAATGATCAGCAATTTGAGTTGAACAAACAAATCAGGTGTATATTTGTTCCAACGGTCATCATCAGCGAACATAAATTTATCGAGATCTTGAAAAATTTAAATAAATAGCAGGGAAAATTCTTGTATTTTCTCACCGTCGTTTTTACCCATCTTCTGCATAACCTGAATTTTGCCCTGATGAAACAATACATCTTCTCTTCTTTCAATATGCACTGCAAAGTTGTATGCACTGCAAAGTTGTTTTACAAATTTCGAGCTATTGGTACGAATTTCTGTGAAGTATAGGACGGACGTCTTGCCGATACTTTTTCCTGTCCGAGATTGCCCAGGACGCTGTCTATTGTAATCGTTGCCAAGTAGCTCCCAGACTTTGTACCTGGTTACTTCTATGGTGAAGAGGACCTCACTTCGTATCATTTCACTCTTCCTAGGTTAGATACAGTACTAGCTGTTTTATTAAACCTGGACAATAGTTTGTTAGACTCTATCGACCCTGATACCAACCGTCTGAATGTTCTCTGCCCTGATATAAATACTGAAAGGAGGAGTGAATATTAAAATGAAAATATTTCTAACAGATTAGACTGCAATACTAAAAATACCAGGTAGAAATTTTCTTCGTTACACCAGAACATCAGATCACTATTAGCTAAAAGTGACATTTTTCACTCATTTATCCAATATTTAAATGTAAATTCGATGTAGTCAGCTTCAAAAAATGCTGGCTCACAGAGGACACAAAAGATTTAATTAATTTCATAAACTATAACTCCTTTCACTCATTCAGAACTGATGGTGGACGCAGAGGAGCAATCAGCACCAATATTTCAGATAAATATACCTCTAAAATTTTAGACTATTGTACTGTCAGTATGCCATACATTGAAACAGTTTTCGTTAAAATTAAACTGAAAAATATATATACATATATGATCATAGCAACAGCTCACAAGCCACCATCTGCTAACCCTAATTTATTCATTAACAAGTTAGATGAATTTATCCAATCATGTAACAACATAAAGATTGATCACTTAATTCTACGTGACGATTCTAATATAGATATTATGAATTGCGATAACGACAATAATGCTCTAGTATTCTTATGCTCCATGAACAGCCTTGCATTATTAACACTAATATAAAAACCAACTAGAATAGACAAAGTCAGAAATGAGGCCACCCTAATAAATAATATCTTCATCACAAACACGCATAATTATAACTCAGGCATATTAAAATCTGATATTTCAGACCACTTGCCTATCTTTGTAATTCTGAATAATATATATAGAAAATGAAGCAAATGAAAAGTACGAGCCAATTAAATACAGATTAATAAATGATGTATATGTATAGGGAATTTATATGTCCAGTTGAATCAATATGATTTGACTGAAATCATGAATGTAAATGACTGTGATCTTGCTAGCAAACAATTAACCTCTATAGTAGATGAAAGTTAAAAAATTTGTTGTCATTTAAGAACAAAAACAGGTCTCTCCAAAAGACATAACGAGACCCTGGATTACTGATTTTATTAAACCAGAAATGAAAGCACGGAATCATTATTTTTCTTAGTTCTTGCAAGGCAAAAAGCAAAAAATTACCCACAACCAGTTTAGAAACCGTGTTACAGGCTTGTTTCGATCTTGAAATGAACTTACTCACTGTACACAAAAAAAAATCTCAGACGAACGTGCAAGGTGATCAATAACATACTTAGGCCACATAACAACAAGTTACCCAGCCTTTAAAAAATTAATCATTGAGAATCACGAATACTCAGATGATCCAGAAAAAGCTTATACCATATACTAAATGAATTCTAGTTGAAGGTCGGGAAAATTTTTGCCGATATTGTTAGCACCAATGAAAACGACCATCTCAAATATCTGTCGATTAACAATTTTGTTAATTCTTTCTAGTCTTCCCCAGATACTGATCAAGACATTACCTCAATTATCTTATCTCAAAAAAAAATCTCGAAATATCAATAGTGGTCCCACCAGTATCATAAAGAAATGAGCAAATATATTATCCATAATCCTAGCTTCAATTGTCAACAAGTCCCTAATTCAAGGAAAATTTCCTAACTCATTAAAAATTGCTAGACATTACCTCAATAATCATGTTGCAAAAAAATAGCCCTGGAAATATCAATAGTTGTCCTATCAGTATCAGAAAGAAATTAGCAAATATTGTATCCCCAATCCTAGCTTCAATTGTCAAAAGGTACATAATTCAAGGAAAATTTCATGACTGATTAAGAATTGCTAGAGTGACACCCATTAACAATGTGGTGATAAGACTGATACAGGAAATTGTCGACCCATCTCAGTTCATTCCTTATTTCCCTATATATTTGAACAAAATAGTTCACAATCAACTATTCCGCAACATTAATGTCAACAGTATCCATCATGAAAACCAGTATGGCTTCAGGGCCAAACAAATACATCTCAAGCTATGGTTAATCATATGCAGTACTTATATAATAGCATAGACCCAAACTACATCGTTTTCTCTCTATTTCTTGACTTTCGGAATGCCTTTGACTGTCTTGATCATTTAATCTTATTATCTAAACTAAGGTCCTGCAGAATAAGAGGAATAGCAAGTGATTGGTTCACTTTATATCTGTCAAACAGCGAGCAACATGTAACTGTGAACAGGATCCAATCCACAATGCTCAATATTAGTCATGGTGTTAATCAAGGTTCTATTGTAAGGTCCCTGCTATTCTTAATTTTTATAAACGATATAAATAACACATCGTTTTTTCTCAGGTATCCACTGTTTGCATGACTTCAAACACCAAAGGCGAATTAACTGCCTCAATTAATAAAAAACTCGATCATGTTAACAAGAGGCTAACTGCAAACCGAACTGGAATTAAACGCAAAAAAACTAGCTACATATAATTTTCATATAAGCGTAAATTTAGTTTGACAATCATAAAATTGGAAACGATAGAATTCATGAGATAGACAACACTAAATTCTTTGGGGTATATTTTGACAAACATCTGACGTTCAAGAATCACATCGACAGCATATCATCTAAATTGTCAAAATCTATAGGCATTCTTTATAAATTGAACAAATTCCTTCCCCAATCTGTCATTGAAACCCTTTATTTCACGTTGTTCCAGACATTTTTAATTTATTGAATCGAAGCCTGGTATGGGATAGACAAAAATGAAAACGAATAAAATATTCATATTATAAAAGAAAGCTATAAGAGCTATAAATAGACTTTCATTCAAATCCCATCCCAATCAGCATTTTAAAGCGATGAATATCTTGAAACTGAAAGATCAATACAACTTCCAAATTGCCCTATACGCGTTCAAAACTTTTCAGTTTAAATTAGAAAATTTTCGGTTGTGAACAATCATTACACAAGAAATGGGAATAACCTAGTTATACCACTTTATGATAGATCCAAAAGCAAATCCAGTATCCACTTCAATTGTGTTAAAATTTAGAACTCGCTAACTCCTGTTTACCGTCAGAATGATTCACTATCAATCTCTAAGTCATGACCGAAAGAGTTCTACTTATCATTTTACTAGTCCAATAATGATTTATCATCACTTTATAGTTCTCTCGCCGTCTCTCAATCGTATATGAATTTGTTACATCGTTAGAAGCAGATGAATTACCAGCTCAACAGCCTTGCAGTATATTTGAATTTTTATTCTTTCAATATTAATATGACTCTTGTCAAAGGGTGTCTGGTGTTTAGCTTTTTGTGCGTTTGCTTCATAGCTGCTCTCTAGGCTTAATAATTGAAGGACCATATTTTTTTTACGTATTTTATGATAGATAATATCGATAGGTTAGTATGTAAGGATTAGGTTGCCACATGAGCTCTAAAAAGCTTACAGTAAATAGGGCCTTCAATTTTGTACCCTAAAATATCAGAACTATAAAATGAAATAACATGTAAACTGTACAATCTGGTTGTAATAAACTGATTCATCTGTTTCAAGTTTTGCAACAATGAGTAAAATACACGCGAGTTTTCTCCATTTGTTTCAGAACAAGACAATGAAGAAGTCTACTTCGTTCCATTTTTGCTAGCTTTAGTATGTATGATACGAAATAAATCAGCTGAAAACATGCTTCCAATCGATATCAAGGAGACTTATCATTTATTAACACCGTTTTATCGACTTAGAAAACTAGTATTTATTTTATGAAAAATACTTCATATTCTTTATCAGCTCTTCCCATAGTTGTTCCAACTGAATTTGTCTCTGAATACTCACAGCTCATAAATTTTGTTTTCAACTGTCATTATTGTATTTGTGAATTCATTTACATAGTATTTCCAAGTGCAATACATTCAATGTAAGTTAATTCCCTACTCTGTAACATCATTCCAGGATTAGAGTCCTGCCTGGGACTAGACATAATTAACATAACTTCATGAGTCAACTAATCGGTCGGTTCTACGGAACATCTGCACACCAATGATGGTCCAACACTGATCCTCGCCCTAAACTGCCTTGGGTTAAACTCCCACCTAATTGCAGTCGGTACTGGCAGGGGCTCTTACGATGAAGTCTACGACTTTGTTCCTGTTGCCGACCAAGTCATTTACTTGATTATGAACAATTTAGTGCAGTCATTCCAGGAGTGAATTATCCAGTTGTTCCCTGATTAAATCTAAAAGACTAAAATACGGTTTAAAAAAAATAAAATAGGAGAAGATAATCAATTTGAATCTTGTCTGCCGGAAATAAATCAAGAAGACATATTGCAGGTCTCTATTGAAGCTGTTTAACCTGACTTCAAAACCCTGAATACACACCAAAAATGTATTGCTGTATCAAGTCACGATCTTGACATATGTTACTTGATCAGTGAAACACCAAGATAACAATGAATTTCTTGAGCGACCACAGCAATACGTTGATCAATAACTAAAAATATGAACTGTCGATTGTGCGAATTTATTTTATGAGTCACGTAGCTGTCGATTCTGATGAGATCCATTTTGAGCCGATTCGAGCATTTTGTTCCTCTGGGCTTGCAGGTTGTGTGATTGTGAAATAATACCTGCATAAACGAAATACTTTTGCACAATGGCAAAACATTATCAAATGCAAGTATTTCCGATGCGATTTGGAACTCATAAAGATGGTACTATAAACAACAACGCACTCTGGAGGGTACGTTTGCCGACGTTGTTATTTAATTTTTCGTTTTAATAGCTAATGTGTCCACAATCGCGATTTTATGTATCAGAAAAATAATTGATACGTGACGTTGCGTTATTAAATAAAACAATTACACGCGCTTGGCACCTTCGGACATTCAGAGCAAACTTAATCGTAGTTAGAATTTATTGATAAAAAGTTATCCCTTCAATCAAAACCCTTTTTTCGATTATCTATGTAAATCGGTGAAGATTTGTTCGCAAATGTACATTCCTTCATGACGTCATTTTGGAATAAAATCCATCAACGTAGTTACTGAAATGAGATACAGTAGCAGTGATAACTGAAAGAACATACAGTAGCAGAAGTTACTGAAAGAACATACAGTAGCAGAAGTCACTGAAAGAACATACAGTAGCAGTACTTAGTGGAAGACCATACCGAAGCAGTAGTTATTGAAAGAACATACAGTAGCAGTAGTTATTACAGTAGCTGTAGTTACTGCAAGATCATACAGTAACCATAAACTAGGGCAAGATAATTGCTAACAGTGAAAAATATTTACACTTTATGAATCGAACAAATTTTCTCCTACTGCACTAAACGGTAGTAAAGCCAAATACCTTGTTCTGAATTGTCAGGAAATAGATATGTGTTTGAGCACAATATTGAAATGGTCATATATTCCGACTAATAACTTTGTCGAAAAAGATATTATTGCGAAGTGCGAGTCATTTCCCAATATCCGTCGCAGAGGTAAATTTGCCTCATACAGTGCTTTATGCCCCGCTTTATGCTTGGCATCTGCCTCATAAAGTGCATTTTGCCCCATTTGATGCTTGGCATTTACCTCATGCAGAGCTTTATGCTTGGCATCTGCCTCATATCGTGCATTATGCCTCGTTTGATGCTTGGCATTTACCTCATGCAGAGCTTTATGCCCTGCTTTATGCTTGGCATCTGCCTCATATCGTGCATTATGCCCCGTTTGATGCTTGGCATCTACCTCATGCAGAGCTTTATGCCCTGCTTTATGCTTGACATCTGCCTCATATAGTGCATTGTGCCCCGTCTGATGCCTGGCATTTACCTCATGCAGCGCTTTATGCCCTGCTTGATGCTTGACATGTGTCTCATACAGTGTGTTATGCCCCTCTTGATGCTTGATATTTGCCTCATACAGTGATTTATGTCCCGCTTTATGCTTGCCATTGCCTCATACAGTGTTTTACACCCCGCTTGATGCCTGACACTGTTTTGGTTCCGAATTCAAATTGTTCTTAATAGGTAAGGAAGCATAAATCACGGGCAGAGGAGCTACCCCGCAAAGATTCCCTCTGCATTCATTAGCGTTTGGCAATAACACTATCAATGTCACAAGAAATAACACAAAATGACAATCAATTCAGTGTAGAACGTCGCGAATAAAATATAACTATGTCAGAAGAACGAAGAAATATCACATCAATCTTATGCAATATTATTATTTATTTTGTCAAGGCTATTGAGTTGTTTGTGTTCAGGCGTATTCGCTTATTGAAAATGGTCAATAGAATCTTTTTCATTACGTTATGTATTCCCAGTGAGCAATTTACGTATATATCTGGTGTAAGAACACGACCGAATACGAACCACAGCTGGTCTCTCCCTTTCTGAAGTAATGTGAACAAATGTTAATGATAGCACTATCAACCAGACATATAATAAACCAGACTAAATGAAATAGCAGTGCAGCAAACCGTAATGGTGGAGTGGCAAAGGAAGGAATCGTGGGATAATCGTTCTGCAGCAAACCGTAATGGTGGAGTGGCAAAGGAAGGAATCGTGGGATAATCGTTCTGCAGCAAACCGTAATGGTGGAGTGGCAAAGGAAGGAATCGAGGGATAATCGTTCTGCAGCAAACCGTAATGGTGGAGTGGCAAAGGAAGGAATCGTGGGATAATCGTTCTGCAGCAAACCGTAATGGTGAAGTGGCAAAGGAAGGAATAGTGGGATAATCGTTCCGCAGCAAACCGTAATGGTAGAGTTGCAAAGGAAGGAATAGTGGGATAATTGTTCCGCAGCAAACCGTAATGGTAGAGTGGCAAAGGAAGGAATCGTGGGATAATCGTTTTTCAGCAAACCGTAATGGTAGAGTGGCAAAGGAAGGAATCGTGGGATAATCGTTCTGTAGCAAACTGTAATGGTACAGTGGCAGAGGAAGGAATCGTGGGCTATTCGTGCTGCAAAAAACTATTCGTTGAGTTATGAATAAACAATGATCTAAAAATATGTAAAATTAACTAAAATAGTTCAAAATCCATGGACAGTTGATGTTGATATTCTGTGAGGAATCTATTACATTATTATTTACCCAAATTGGCTGATGAATTAAGGGCCTGAATATCGGATCCATCACCAAAAAAAACATAAAGTAATTGCTTAAAGAGAAAAATTTCCTAGATTATTTTATTCGTAGAACCATGATTCACCTCGTGAAAATGAACGGATACATTTACCGCCTTAAAAACATTGTAATTGCATCAAATTGATACGTCATCTGCGTTTCAATTTTATGATCGAAACGATATTTAACGATATTTTAAACAGTTCAGTTATCATCAATCCAGTGATGATCGTTGCAATGATAGCTTCCACGTTTTTATTGAGTGAAACCAAAAAATACAGGTTTTTCTGAACAATTTTCGGCGAGTATTGATCGCAGAGTTTTGATCGCATTATGTTTCGTCCTTCTACTTGCTATTTGGAAAACTCGTCCTTCTACTCTAGTTAGACAAAGATTATTTCTGAAATCTAAGCATCGCACTTGATATTAATGTTATGAATCATTATATCATTAAATACCGTGGGAATATAGGCACCGTTTCTGAAATCAGTTCCTCAGATTATGACTTATACTTTACCACAACAAATGTATATGTTCACAGTTTAGTTCCAATTGCTGACATCACTCAAGGAAATTCTTAACAGACCCATGAATAGTATTTTTGTTGTTGTGTGTATTCTGATGAAGTTGACGTGAAGGCCGATATCAGTGCATTGCTAACGACTTAAAGAGACAAAGACCGGTCAACAACTTACATTTCGTTCAACGAGGTTTGTGTTCAAGAATACGTTTACCAATTTGTGCCCGTAACAGTTCACTCTCTGGAAAAAAATCATAATAATAATTTGGTTTCTAACGCAGACATCTATCGTCGATATGCTGGAAATTACGCTGCAAAAACGCCAGGCGCAGAAAAAATGTATCAATTCTAATCTATTTAAATTAGTTTTAATTCAAATTGCAATTTACAATGTGATAATAAGATTCTGATGAAGTTTTAGGAACGGTATCAAATGTAGATACAGCACATATGAGAAAAATAAACCGTTCGTAAACGAACATGTGTGGAGATCCCGTTTCTCCATTTTTGTCACGGATTGAGCCGACGATTGTCCGTTAATTTTATTTCCAAAAATTAATATTTTCAATACAGGGCTAAAATAAACAAATGGTACCAGAAATCATACGACGACCGAACATTTTTTCCGTTCAATAAAATAAAATAATTGAATGAGTTATGATTCGTTCAGTCTCCGGTACTGCAATCAATCTTTCGATCGTTCATAGCACATAATCAACTGAACGAATGAAATAATTCACTTTCAAATACAATGTGTTGTTTAATGCAAGCATAACAACTATGGGACAACGTTGGAATATGCCTAACACTAGTGACTTACCCTGTAGAAGCACGCCAAAAGTTCTTAAGCATTTCCTTGGAGTTCGCGGCGGGTATGGCGATCCGTTTGATTAAACGAGCCCGTTGTGATAACACTAAAGCTGGCGGGACTACTAGGGCCCTTTAATGCGGGTGCTCCTTTGATCAGGGGTGACGGGACCATCAGCATTCATTCACAAAAAATGCGCCTTCGGCTGCGATAAAGACAATACCAGCCTCCAATTACAGCAACACGATGTTGGCCGGAAATGATAGGAGAGCGAGCCTCCTTTACAGCAGAAACGTTTAATGCCGGAGATGGTAGGACTAATAGCCTTTCGTGGCAACAAGAACCCCATCTTGCTGGGAAGGTAGGACTATCAGCCTCCCTTGCAACAAGAAGACCTTTGCCTAGAAATGTCGGGACTGCCGGTTTCCCCTCACAGTATGGACCCCTGGACCAAGGAAAACTGAACCAATTAAAACAAATGTCAGGTAGAAAGGTGATTCAGGAATGTAGAAAAACTTCGTTAGGAAGTAACGTGTTCGAACCAAGTTTGAGATCCTCGTTATTGAAGTACATAATTTTTTACATTTTCGAGCGAGATGCAGAAAGAACGTGACGCCTATTGGGCATCCAACATATTGATGAAATTGTTGTATATTACTAGCGGTATATTTGAAGAGAGGAGGGAGTGTTCCTAGATAATTTCTACAGCTCATATGCAAACCTGGCAATCGCGATGAGGGATTAAGAATCACTGCTGATATTGTGAGGTCACGATGAGGGATCAGGAGTCACTGCTGATATTATGAGGTCGCGCTGAGGGATTAAGAATCACTGCTGATATTGTGAGGTCACGATGAGGGATCAGGAGTCACTGCTGATATTGTGAGGTCACGATGAGGGATCAGGAATCACTGCGATATTGTGAGGTCACGATGAGGGATCAGGAGTCACTGCTGATATTATGAGGTCGCGCTGAGGGATTAAGAATCACTGCTGATATTGTGAGGCCACGATGAGGGATTAGGAGTCACTGCTGATATTATGAGGTCGCGCTGAGGGATTAAGAATCACTGCTGATATTGTGAGGTCGTGATGAGGGATTGAGATCACTGCTGATATTGTGAGGTCGCGATGAGGGATTAAGAATCACTACTGATATTATGATGTCGTGATAAGGGATTATGAATCACTGCTGATATTATAAGGTCGCGATGAGGGATTAGGAATCACTGCTGCTATTGTGAGGTCGTGATGAGGGATTAGGAATCACTGCTGCTATTGTGAGGTCGTCAACCCTCAATCCACTTGAAAAATAAAGATTATTTTGCTTTGTACGAGTAGAGGACTACGAAAATTTATTTTTCCGTATATATGGAGTGTGAGAACGTTGCATGTTTTGTAACTGCAGGTTAATTACTATCATGGACTCCTTGGGCGCTGTGTCATGAACTTGATTCGGCATTAATTACATAACTGATGTTACATTTTTTCGAATAAAACAATCTGTTTCATTTGACTACGATGAAGGAAGCCTGAGTGGTTTCCCATGTTAGTATGTCTCTACCAAAATCGAATAGGTTTGAAATTCCGGCTTTGAAATTAGCAATCAGTCTGTAGTTCAATTTTATACAGTTACCATCACGGTGGTACAAATCCAGTCCTCTTGTGAAATACTAAATGTTACTCTACATTTCCCTATACTACCAGAGTGACAAATCGCAGCCGGATTTGCGGCCGTTTAGACAGTCATATAGCTTCTTTAATTCAAAAATTAAAACGGTACTTAATAGTTTATTTTGTGTTTTTTGCTACACGGCTGCTTTGTGATTGAGAAAAAAGTTATAAAAAGTTATAAAAAGGCAAATCCGAGCTTCCCAAATATGCTGAGATAACGTTCAAACTTGACATTCTGAAAGAAACTAGATTATAAATACAGACCGTGTGGCAATAAAGTACATTTGGATTAGTCTTTCCAGGAGAGTGCTCTGTGAGAGTGCATAATTATTGTAAATAATTCAAATGAACCAATACACCATTGGTCCAGCACTGGCACACTTAAGTTCACTGAAAGGTTGCACTGAAATTTGATGCTCTTCGAAAAATTAAAGATGTTATAAGAAAAACATAATTATTTTTCTCAAAATCCTGGTAACAGAAGTTCTCACAATGTTAAACAGTACTACTATGTCAACTAGTTGATAATAACATGTTAAATCATACATCTAACTATGTTAAACAATGACCCTAACAATGTTAAACAGTTGCTTCAACTATGTTAAACAGTTGCTCCAACTATGTTAAACAGTTGATCCAATTATGTTAAACAGCACCTCCTGTTAAGTTAAACAATTACACTTACTATATCGTACAGTCACACTCACTACGTTAACCATAGGCTTTTACCATCTCGATGAGAAGCTCGTACAATGTTTGGTAAATTTCATACGCCAAGCTGTTTCAGCGGTTCAATTAATCGGTTGAATATAATTGAAACACTCATTTAACATGAAAAAATCCGAGTGCCAATGTAATCAGAGATAACATAAATTACACATATCTCTCATTTCAACGAATTGAATTCCTTAACTTTTTGCATTCAAAAAACAATAATATGGAGTAAACTATTCTTGCTTTATGAATACCTTGATCGTGTCTGAGAGCAATTCGGTTTTGATATTTAGATTTAAATGCTCGCTATTCGTTCAGATGTTATTGCAGCAACCAGCCGCAGGCTACAGTAAAATAATCCAAGCCTTTCAGGTTCATGCATTCCAGAATAGCTTTCTCGACCTCCAGGCCGTGTCTGTTCGCCTAGGACAATAGCTGAGTTTTGGCAGGGCGGTACAGGGCCGACGAGTTCCAAACACGAAAATGGAGTAACGTTCTCTAGCTCGAACAAAGGCTTCGTGTCCGGGTGGCTGTTACGTAGCTTAAGATCGTGAGATAAAAATTCAAATTTGGAAAGGATGCTCTTTACAAGCATGATGTGGGTTGGGTACAGCTCGATGATATCAAGTTCGATCGTTTCAGGTGCTCTAAGATTAAAACTGGCCGAGTCGTGTGTTCAACTTATTGTTTCATTGCTCAGTCAAATGCAAAAAGAGAGGCAACAAGATTGCTGCTCGGACTCGTTGAAGTTCAACATCGAAGTGCTTCTGGAACGATCCAAACATAGGCGAGGAACAAACAACGTCACAGGCGGTCATGGATATTGGAAAGATGTACATGAGAAAACCTAGTTTTCAACTAAGTAGGGCGATTGTAAAAAAATATTCTAAGCATCAAGGCTGAATTTAACGACTAAGGCACAATTTGGAGCAGTTTCACGTAACAGCACAAGCGTCAATTATTTTAATCCCACTTGACTAAGGCAACATCAAATCGAGGTCCACAAAACGTGCAGAACTCGCCCTGACCTTTTTTCTTTTAATTACGCAACGATATGAGGTCGGATTTGAATATTATGTACCTGGCAAATGTATTCATCACTCAAGTCAAAGCTCTATAAATTACTCTTTTAAAGCAGTCTCTAGGAATAATAACATCCTATCCGCGAGGTAGGCAGCTGAAGGCAGTGCCTTCAGTTTGAATTTTTGTATAAAGATTTCAAATTGCTATTTATATGGTGATAAAAAAATATTTTATTTATACGAATCTAATCGTTTAATAGTTCTGTGAAATTTTACCGCCATGTCACGTATGACACAATAATTGACTATAGTGCATCCGATTAGTTTTATGCCGCCGTGGCCGAGTGGTTAGCGTATCCGACTGCAGTGTCAGCCTCTGGTGCTGTATGTCGCGAGTTCGAGCCTCGGCAGGGACACGGCGGTCTTGTGGCGGGGAGATTGGGCTCCTCCCCCCTCTGTGTCAGCCTAACTTAGCCACCCCCCTAACTAGGGGGAAACGGCTGTATGTCTATACATACATATGTCTATACATGTTAGAAATATGAAACAACTTCTATATAATTTCCTCTATTCATAGATAATATATAAAAGCTAAAATCTTATTATGTGATATGGTCCTATCTTCATCTCAATGCAATTCTCATGGCCATGATTGAATCTCATAATAGAACGTGTTTTGACAAATGGCTTTTAGCAGTTGTGTAATGTATTTGGTGAAAACAAACAATGTAAAAAAAATTAGATGTTTTGTTTTTGTGGATGCCTGAAGCTGTGGGATTTTGTTTCCATACCTCCGAGTTCATGGTGCACAAAATCCTCGTAGTTTTGATTTTTCTCAAGGCCTGGAGGCTACATTTTTGATAGGCCTTATCAAATGCACAGGTCTTTTTTGAGCTGATTTCTCTTATTTGAGCCAAAGTTTTCTAATATTTCAAGTCGTTGGCTGTTCATGCTTATTCGTAGTCTTTATTATGATTGAAATGTAAGAAAGTACATTTTGAATAGTGTCCCCTCGTCAGAGAGCCGCCGATATCATTTGAAGAGACATTCGTGCTCCGTTCTGTAACAAAGCGGGGTTCCTGCCCTTCATCGCATAACATACGTTTCGTTGATAGGAATACACTAGATGCTCAAGTTTCACTTTTTGGGAGTGGAGGTAATTGATTATAAATAACAAGCTGCATCATTGACCTGTGACTCAATAATTCCACAATAACAGCCGTCAATGTTCCACTTCCCCACTACAATACAAAAGGAAGTAAAACATACATTATGGCTGGTTATGCCCTTTGTCTTGACCTAGAACATCACGACTGGCATCTATCATGATCCCGTTACTGAAGGGGTTCCTTTGTAAGGTCTGGGGAGTGCGGAACACTCTCATGAAGACCACCACCAGCGCCATCTGTCAGGCTTGAGCAACAAAGATCCAAAATAACGAGCCCCTTCCGAGGCGCCAGAACAAAAATTTCTTGTAAAATACAACAATTTGCGGGAATGGGATTTGAGATGAGAAGATCCAAAGTTTTTGACTTCCCTCTCCTTCATCCTAGAATTATTTTGGGCAGTGTTCTGTCCTGCTGGAAAATATTTGACCATGCGGTGGATAAAACACATTCTGTTAAGGGGCGATTTTCATCACGCAGTTTGCAACACACTATCAATAAATGTTGAGGGAAAACTAAATGGTGTCGTTTAGTTTATCGCTCTGGATTGACCATTAAAATAATTATAGTACATACAGCCATAAATGATTTGAAGAACACGACACAAAGCAAAATGATCAATTCGGTATGTTATTCCACATGATGAACCCCAACATCTCCAGGCAAACGAACACAAATTTTGTTTAAAACATAATAGACCCCAAACAGAAAGCCCATGCAACACCTGCCAATTTTTCGAGAAGAAGATAGATAGACCCGATGGACGGAGGTGTCATGGCGTCCAAGGATTGGGAGTGATATGTCTGGAAGCAGACCCCTGGAAGTGGTGACGGACAATTTTTACAGCGACGGGCCGAGATCGAGTTTTTCTCCAATGATAATTTCCCAACAAAACAGAATAGTTCAGATAATTCTAATTTACCCCTAATCTCAAATAGTTGTTGCCGGTAAGATGATGGAAACCTGCAAACTATTCCTCCAAACTACCACCAAAGTCCTGTGTACGATAAAATCTTGTCTAATTATCATGTCATATATACATGTAAACGTTAGTAAGCGATTCCGATTGCAAAATTACCATTTGCGGTAACCAAATTTAACTAGTAAGAGATTACAAATTTATATGACTGCTGATACTTCTATCGAGACCAGGGTAGGCTAGCAAACAAAGCCTTGAAAATCGCAGCAGATGGCTTATTATATGGGTCGATATGGTAAGCAGTCGGTAATGTATATGTGATCCATATGTGATGTCGATGTGAGCTGGTGAGGTTATGCGAAATTTAAATAATCATCATGAACAAGACCCCTCAGTGTTCTGAACATTCTAAGTTGTGATATTCAGGAAACAATGCAGTTGAAATAAATATTTTTCAACAAACATTATCAGCACACGGCGTAATTAATCAGGATACTACGTCGAATGATTTCATGAAGGAATCTAGCCAACAGAGTGATCACGTTCTGTTGAGAGTAACACTCCGTCACAGATCCAATTATTTTTTTTCAGAACAATTGAAAAAGGTGTATTGTGTATCCTGCAATTGTTTTTAACTCCTATGGAATTTCGGATGTGTCTGCATCATATTTCTCACAAAATGATACGAAAAAACACGAATCAAAAAATTTGGATTTGTCATCCTTATTCGGGTGTAACAATATTTTTCACTCATATTATCTAGATCAAAATTTTCGGGTCGCCAACACTTTTCCTGTCGCAGAAATATCCCAAACCTTACCGGGAATAGAACCCGCAACCTTCAGAACGCGAAACACGTGCTATACTCCCTACACTGACAGCATTAGGAGGATCTTCAACCTGCTGGTATCGTGACCAACAGTAGCTACTATAACTAGAAAAACCGCTTTCTAGAGTCATTTTGGTGGGCGGGATAGGGCGCGATGAATGCAACCTTGACTCAACCGGCCCGTAAGGGGCATTCGCGCAGAAACGGGGGGCGGGAGCGGAGGGTACCGGAACTGGTTTGGTGCCCCGAGTCACCTAACGGGTTATTTATTTACATAAGGTTATTAGCATTTCAATGCTTGTGGGGATTGTGCAACTTCGTTGCTTTCATAATGCACGTTCACTGCTCTGTCCTCTGAATGTTTTTTAGGGGATATTGACGAACATACATTTATTTGATTTTTCATTGATAATAATTTATATGTAATATTTATATTAAAAAGCCTCACTTTCCAGACACCTTCATGATGAATTTTCAACCTCGATATCATTTTCTACGTTGCTCGCTGTTGATCAATTTTACATCTGGCATAGATTTAATTAGTTTATTGTTATTTTTATCCGATTGTTTTAATCAGTACCCCTGGCTAAGCTTTACTCACTTCTACAGTATCTCCTCCATTCGTTTTTCCTATGCTGTGAGATATCCGATGAAGAAAAACAGATACAATATTTACAGGATGACTGAATCATTCCTAGAGAAGAATCACTTAGGAGTATATTTGACTCATTCAATGCTTGATTGATGGGTTCGAAGCGGTGGGGGCTTGGGATATTTTTGTATGCTATGTTCATTTATCACTATATATTCTATTATAGGATTAGTGTGGTAGGTATGTCTTATAACTCAATTTGCAGCCTTAGTGTGCGAACGGCCCTGTTTGTACCAGCCTGAAGGAAGAATTGCAGGCAAGGTTTTGTGTTTCCCATCTATTTATTTCATATGTATATATTATCTATAGGAATGGTATGGTTTATTTGGCTGATTATTGGCGAGTTTAGGTATGTATTGTGGGATGATGCTGTTGAGAATCTATCTACCCCATATTGCATTACCCAGTTATTAAACAGCTATATCAGTGTTCCATTGACGCAGTTTTCCAATAGTGAAAATACCTGAACGATATGGATTTAGTGTAAGTTAAAATATTATGTTATGTATACCTAGTAATGATCGATTGATTTAAGTTGAATTTGTATTGTTTCGGAATTTCGATCAGCTAACCCATACGTTTTTGGGCATTATAGGGTATTTTAGGCTTGAAGCATCCATGTAGCAAGCTATTTCAGGCAAAATTGCTAGTTTGTTGCATTATTGTGGTAGTTTTTATATGTATATATGACACATCTGTTACGATTTAGCCGTAGTTACTTTAGTTGAAGAGATGTTAATTTATCCCTGTTTTGGACTGAAGTTGAGGCTAATTTCATTAGGTTTTGTATGTACTATACCGTATTTACTATAGGTATCAGTTACGTCGCCTGCATGTCTTGGTATCTTATTCACATTTCTTGTTTGTTTGGTTAAATGATAGTTCATTCTCATTCATCACGTTTTTAATGTATGTTTTGGGTATGGTAGAGAATTAATCTTCTTGCTTTGTTTTATCTCGTGAGTTTTAGTATAGGACTTTCAGTTTTGTAGGTTCTCTGTTGAATTTACATCTTCAATGCAATCTGTTGGTTATTTATACAATTTAGGATCTTTTACGTATGTATCTGTATTATAGAACATTATTTCAGGTCTAATTTAGTTACATTTTGTTAATTTTTAGTGTTTTATATATCTTCTTTCATCCTGATACAATATTTGACGTAGTTATTATAGATATAGAACAGACGATTTGTTACAAATTTGGTCTTGCTGTTAGGGTATTGTATATTTATTGTACGACCATTCTTCAATATTTAGGAGGAGTTAGACCGTCCCCCAGGCGAAAGCTCATTCTGTTTATGCTTGTTTGTGTAAATGGACCGATTCATTAGGATGGATATCATAATGCAGTATAATTTTTATGTGAATTATAGCAGAGTAGAGAACCTTATTTAGCTTTTTTATATATGTTCCTGATGTTATTTTTTTTGTTTCCACGAGAATCATAGGAATGTATGGTTAAGAGGTGTAAGTCCGTACTGCATCTTTGTGGAATTTTCGTCATTGATCCCTAACAAATGTGTAGTTTTACGTTTAGATGATAATTTTCTGGATGGATGGGTCCCAGTGTAGAGGTGGTTTACACTCGTTGGTTGTCATTTGGAGTTCATCCATGTTCAACGTATATTATGTACGTTCTTGTAGACGTCGATCTTGAGTTTCATGGGTTTATAGTGTTTGACTTGTATCATCAGTAAACAGAACCCAAGCTTTTTATGGCCACACACTCTCTGAGACTCATTCCTGACCACTGTACATGTGTTTAGATTTTGGTTATGTCCAGGATGTATCTTTGTTTGAGGCTGTTCAGAGACGATGGGTTAACAGATGCGAGGTACGTCTGTGGCATCGTATTATGACTGTAAGGTACCTCTAAATTTGTTATATATCAGTGGTAGATTGCTGAGAAGTGACCTAGTAAAGCATTATAGAGTTCATTTTTATGACACAGTAGGCTTGGATTTGTACTCCCAGAGGCATAGCATCAGTTAGGTCTAGGAATTTATTATAGATTTGAATGGGTTGATAGTATAAAATAACATTTTTCACATTAACTCAGCATTAAATGTCAGTTATTTGGGTATGGCTGTTATGTTAGTATACGATCTTAGTCATGAACAAGATCACGTCGGATATTGGAGTATGATTCATCATCTGAATGCGGTAGGATACACCGTACATAATAGTTAATCGTTGTTGCTTAGGGTGGAGTAGAAAATCTTATTTAGCTATTTTTTTTAGATGTTGGTGTATATTTTGATTTGAGATCATAGGAACATATCAGTATTCGATATAAATTTGCCTATTTTCATGGGATGTTGGGTATAAAATACGCTTATTTGGATGTAATTTGGTGTGTTTCCCCTCTCGACATTGGATTTGGGTCCGGTTCCATATTACCTTGGAGAACTATTCTACCGGATTTGTGTTGAGTGTTAGTGTTGAAATTCTTCAATAATTGAATGTACATCTCAATTATGTCATTCAATCGCAGGTCTTTGCTAGATGCTTATTCCAGCAAGTCTTACTTTTATAAATGTTTGTATTTCGTTTGCAGTTCAGCCACTTAGAAGTTTTGATTAATTCAGGCTTTTGTTATGAGACTGCGTTCCCATTCAGAATATTTGACTTTTTCGACCATTCACCAGATCCACTTTAACATTTTTCACTGAAGGTCTGTAATGATGGCCATAATCCTAACTCATTCTAACTTAAAATTTCCAAGTATTGCATATTATTCCCCGTTTCATACTTATGTTAGGTATTTTTCTTCATTGATTTAACCTTCATCCTTATCCAATCTATCTCCTTAACCATGTAGTTTTACAATCTTTAGCAGATTGTGTGCCTACATTTATGTATATATTTTTTTCACTATGCCTATTACAAGTCCCGTAATATCGACCAGTCCCGAGTAATGTTAGGTCATCGCTCGTTTGTGGACTTTCGAGTTCAAAACGTTTATGTAAGCTTACCCCATACGTCAGTGAGTGTTACGAATGTTGAAGAGTTAACAAGATTTATGTACAGTTTTACTGTTGGAATATGATTTTTTTTATTTGTAATGATGGATGTGATGCTCCTACATTTTCGTCAATTATATCAAATATTGAATAAATCCACTCTAACATTTTTTTCATACAGATCTGCATTGTTAGGTCCGCAATCCACAAGACCTAGGATATAAACCATGTCAAAGGTACATAATAGGCGATATATA
>SDVV010001459.1:0-25674 GCA_016164225.1 Gammarus roeselii
TCATTCACTTTGTTGTCACCGCGGTCATTAACCAGGATAAACAATTTATCGCAAGGCCGAATTTTGAGGCGTACCTCACACTCGTGTATTGTAATCACAAACATTCTAAAGCCTAGCTTTTTAGCGCTTAACCGTTCGATTGGGACCCCGCATTACACACTTCGGGTCAGAAGTGGGATATAAGAACGTAAATCAGTGTCACATCATGGCTCGACAACTTTAGTTGGTTTTTCCTTGTCGAATCAAAATTACCGGGCCTTCTCCCCCACCGACATCAAAAGCGAGAAAGCACGTCAGGGCTGCGTCAGAACAGATTCATTCACACCCAACCTCCACACCGATGTCTCTCTTCCCAAACGCCTACTTCGCGCCATCCATCCACCCAAACTTTGCTAAAACTCAAGGCCAACGTCCACTCACAGTTGCTTTTATAACCTATTTTACCAATCTTCCACGATCTATCTTCACCATGTGCCCGAGCTACCACAGAACACGTGAATTTACTCTGCTCTCAACTTCCTCACCGTCCCCGTTCTTATTCGAACAATGTCATTATTGATCCTATCCTTGCGTGTCACTCCTGCCTCTCATACATTTCCGTTCAGAAATATCCAACCCACTTCTCTTTTCCGATCTCGCCCCTCCTTATCAGACCCCCCCCCCCTCCGTAGAGCAGTCTGGACAACCACCTCCTCATACAACTCTTCATTTTGCTTCCATACATAAAGTTATACAACTCATCGCATTCTTCTTAGCCCCAACTACAATAGATCATTATTCTGTAAGATACAGATACAAATACTAGGCCGCATCCCTCAGAAAGGGAGGTGGCCGACGGCAAGGCGCACCTCACACCCTCAAACGCTCACCCTCACACAACTTAGACCTTTAGTGCTAAAGGGTCCGGCCGGTAGCCCCTCAACTTACACTCTGGGTCACGAGTGCAGTCCGAGGATCCGTCGTCAACAGCAGGGCCCGACAGTTTTCACTTGTTTACCCCCCGCAACGTCATAATGGCCGGGCCCCCACCCCCACGAACATCGTGACAGCGGGATGCCAATGGCGGGAAAGCACATCAGAGCAGCGTCAAAATCAACCATTTACAACCATTCTGTAAGAGGGTCTCGCAAAACGACACAAGTCCTGTAATGGAGACACCAAGGAGAAGCAGTCCGGGTGGGAAGACATAACAGCCTACATCAGTTCCAAGCGCTGTTCTCCAACCTCTGACAACTTTCAACCATCTGTTCACCCCCTTTCCTTCACTCTAGATTTCAAATCAGTTCCCACTGGTTCAATCTTCTCCACACGAGAGCCCCCAACAATTATAAGCGCTGTCCTCCAACATCAGACAACTTTCAACCATCTGTTCACCACCCTTCATTCACTCTAGATTTCAAATCAGAATCAGTTTCCACGGGTTCCGTCTTCTCCACATGAAAGCACAGGCTCTAAAAACACTGAAGTTCCTCTTATCTCTCAAGTCAAGTGGAGGTTGATTCGGCTCGCATCGTCATTAATAGAACATCTCATTATTGATAGAACTTTTACCCACATTAACTCGTAGCTTCTTTCTCCCACACGTTCTACCATACTCAAAGGGTAACCAAATATAAGTCCCCAGAGGTTATTCAAATATCAGCAAAAACACTCCACCACACTTCTAAGCCAGTCACCCCTTTCACTACGCCCACCTCCAACGTCTCAACACGCGCGTGTCTGTGGGTATGTATGTGTTCGGGAAGGCGAAGCGAGCGTCGGCGCGGTTTCCACCATCGCAGGTGGAAACTGGGGCTACGCAACAACACCAACTATACCAAGATACAAATTTATGAAACATCTGCGAATCTGCCACCAGTGCCGTATCTTCAACAAACAGCCTTTTACTAAACTGGCAACTTAGGTACTTTTAACAAACTTGTCTCACTGCCGACCATACCTACAGCCACACTGTTCGTCGCCAATCGCACCATCAGTGCCGTTATTAATCCTCTTCCGAACAACTTCTCTACCACACACAAACCAGTACTTCTTGAGATCGTGCATTCATTTCTATCTCCTTTGTTCTTATGAAGCAGAACATTGCAATGATTGCGCCTCTCAATCGGCCCCTAGACCGACACGAAACAGAGATTCATTCAACTACCATTACTCCATCCTTCTTTAGGCACGCAGTTGCAATGCCGTCTAAACCAAGGGGGCTTTCCCTGCTTTCATCACCGCTTCCGCCTCTTGTACCCCTTGCTCTCAGAACCAGTATGCGTGCACCACCACCCACAGCAACAATGTCAGTCTCTCTGATATCTCCAACATTCAACAACTCACTTCGTTCGTAAACAACATTCGGCCGTTTACATTTTTCACCACTTGCTCCTTTTGGTCTCACATTTCCTCACCCTTTTCACCCGAATCCAGCACATCTTTTTATTCTCAAAATTCTATCGCAACCGCCCGCCTCACCCAGCATCAGCGTCCCACTTTGCTCTTCTCACCACACGCATCAGCTCTTTCTTTAATCTCTTCACCGTCCTAGGCGATCACAGACCTAGGCTGTTACCACTCTTCAAAAGCTGCTGTCTTCCGCGCCACTCGCAACGCTTCGTTCTACACTCGCATACACGATGCATACCGCTCACATTTTAGCACAACTCAACAACGCATCTTTGAACGTTAGACTTTCTTCCTCAATATTACTCAGGCCTGCTGGGACTCCTCAGCACTGCTTACCACATTCAGTTAACTCACCTTCAATACCTATCTGTTCTTACACTTTTGTTTACTGTCCACTTCCGTCCGTGCATCTAACAGCCTCCCCACCTCTCCTAACAATCAACATGCATTCCATCATCAATTCGAAAGATACAGATACAGACACTAGGCCGCATCCCCCAGAAAGGGGGGTGGCCGAAGGCAAGGCGCACCTCACACCCTCATGCGCTCACACTCCCACAACTTAGCCCTGTTGTGCTAAAGGGTCCGACCGGTAGCCCCGCCACGAGTGCAGTCCAATTCGAAAGAGCTTTATTAATAATAAGAATCAACAAATTTGGAATAGCTGTACAACTAATAAAAAAAAGATACAAAACCAGATCTCATACTCACATATAAATAAGCAACAATGAAAGAATGGCTGTGATGCATATAAGGATGTTTACAGAAAATGTAAAAGCGAAAGAACAAAAATAAATATTAATAGCTATATGATAATAGAGAACTAAAAGTAGTTAAAGCTTGAGACGTAACAATCATAAGGACTTCGGCGTGAGCAAACGAGTATCGTTTTTTAAACCACTGAAGTTGATCATGTTTATACTTTGACCAGCAGAGCTGATTTCAGAACAAATTTACTGATCTATAGTTTAAAAAATATCTTTCAGCAATTGAGTAACTGTAGTTGATCAGACTTCGAATAGAATAAAAAAACATACTTTGAACTGAATGACTTTCAACTGTGGCAAATTTGCTGTCTACGCTACTGGCGGAGGACGAACTTCCGAGAATGGTCCAGAAGAGCGGGTAGACGCTCCTGCCAGTCACGCTTGTGAATGATCCAGAAGTGCGGGTAAAATCATTACACAACGAATAGCTTGAAGAAGGTAGAATAAGAGGATGAGTTGAAATATCAGAGATTGGGACCAAAACAGAACACGAGCAATACACCGAGTTGCAGGTAGCTACTTGCATATTTAATGTCCAATGTCATGCAAAAACATACAGTGAACGTTTTAAAAACTTAGTTTGACGCTTTGTGTATCCACGAACTTGCTAAGCTATTAATATTTCTTTGTAAATACAGTTACAGTAGTAAGGCGAACTATCTTTTGGGAATAACTACATAAAAAATAAAATGGTGAACTCTCCTTACACATCCTGGTTAAAAAACGGATTCTTTCATTAACATAATAAACAAGATTCTTTCATGAACATAAAAAACAAGATTCTTCCATGAACATGATTCTTTCATGAACATAAAAAACAAGATTCTTTCAAGAACAATCTTATATAATTAAGTAGAAATGGCAAAGTATTGACGGGATTACAACAGACATGAATAGACACCTCGAACAAAAAAAAATTAAAACCGAATACGGGCTTAAGGATCAAATGTGATTATATTTACACTGTGCATTAAAATACAAGATTCAAAATTCGCATGAACAATAGAAGATCCGACCAGACGTGATTCCCAATTAAAAATGAACAGAACAGCAGCAACATGGATGGTGTGCTCTGTACATTAGGTATGAATGAAATTAAAAAAGGTTTTAATTGATAACAGCCAGTTCATCATTCATCTTTACACACATTTATTAAATAAACTGCAGTATATATTCGTTAGCTAACATTACAGTATGGCTTTTTATTAGTGGTTGGATCAGACAGGGACTGATACCGTTACCACTCAGCAGATTTTGTGTTAAAGTATTTCAGATGGAAGCAGTCATGCTCGTGCTTCAGACACAAATGACAGTCAATATCTGCCAGCAACTCATTTTTTTGTTAGCTATTTCTGTATATTGACAGACCTATTGATGATTTCTTTAAAATAATATTCAACAAAAGCCGGAACAGCCTTTAAACCGGTTGCTCTCTTTTGTAGCAGTTGAAATAGCAACCCCATTAGAGAATATGATGACAGAGTGAACTTTTTAAAGACATTTTCAAAAGGAGGATTATGATGGGTGCAAATCGTGAGTATATGTTCTCAAATGAATAACGATGGTGAGATTGATTGATTGTATGATATTGGAATCAGTACGGTATAGGCTGGTGAGTTCTATTGCAAAGAATATGATGATAACTATTTTTACAAAGAAGTTTGATGCCATATCATGTCACAGACAATTTTATCATATCGAGAACATTTTCACGCCACCTGCATTTTGACTGACAATTTTTGTTAGTGAAGATAATATACGGTTAAAACACGGTCTAAATGTGGCTTTTCTGTTAAAAAGCATTGACCGTAAAGATAGAAGAAAAAAATCAAACTGATTTACTTCACAAATTTACCACTTTGATAACGCAAACTGTCAGTAAAAAAACAGTCTTATATTGCGGTCATACAACCTTATTTTTTTCCAGTTTTCTCACACAAAAAAATCATTCACAGCTACAATTAAGTCATTCATGACTGTATCACCTACCGCTATTACAATTGATGAAAAACGATTAATAGTGATGTTGAAGACCATTCACTAAGTGAATCAATAGTGATATCATCACTGAAAACCCGTCAATAGTTCGAACCAAGACTCGATCGCGCGTCGCACGAATGCAAGCCCGGCACGTCATCCACTTAGTCAACCAATAGAAAAAGTTGCGACACTTCCGTGTATATTCTACTTTTACTGTTTAAGCTTGACTGAAACAAGTCTTGGTTACGAACTGGTAAAGTTATGTTTAATGATGAAATCACAATGCGTTCCCGTCAGTCTCCCGTGATCTTGTGGGCTAATCCTCTCTAATACCTTTTAGTAAATATATGACTAAACTAGATTAGAACAACGTGATAGCAACGTTTTATCACGATGCAGCAATGAATGATTGTACTGCAATCGTAAATTGATTTCTGTTCATTGGTGAATACGAAGTAGAATCAAAGGCAGAGGCACTTTGTTGCAGGCTGCGTGTAGGTGATACTAGAGTGACTGAACATCAAGTGATAGGATTATATCATACATTGGTTGTTATGTTTAGGAAGAAGAGTATTTAAATTACAAGCTATGGACTATTTATATAAGAATATATAACATCTTTCAATAATTCTTGTGCATAAAATTCATGCAACGCATAAAAAGTAACATTCCAAAAGCCGAGGCTTCAAACATATTTGCCTTTAAAGGCCAAATACCTTTTCTGAAACGGTTATGAACGCTGCTCAGTGGCCACTACGGTACAGAGAAATCTGACAATAAACATCTGAGTAGGAAAACGGTAAGATCAGAGTAGAAGAAGACAAGCAGACTGCGAAGAGTTAAAGACGCACTCGGCAAAGAGTCAAAGCAAGGCTATTCTGCTGATCACAGGACAGGGGGGTTAAGAGAGCCCACTCACACGGGACAGTTGGTGCTTGTGGCGGAAACGCTTAGCCACGTCGCAGGCGCCAGTTTTTTCCGGTGTTAATTTGCTCGAACGGACGCCTACGCTACTTTCACACGCTTGATTTTCCGTCATTGACTTTGAGTTGAAGCCTCGCGATTGTCGTGGCGTCTTTTAAACCCTGCGACGTCTTAATTTGACCCCTTTTCATCACTTGTATTATTGTATGCATTATTTTGTTGCCAAGGGTCAACACTTGAGGAAAAATGCTAATAACATCAGCATACCAGTAAATAGGACCCAATGAGATAATCAACACAAATACACAATTAACGACTAACCAATTGAATACATGTGGCTATTGCTAACGCGCTACGATCGTACCCAATGAGATAATCAACGCAAATACACAATTAATGACTAACCAATTGAATACATGTGGCTATTGTTAACGCGCTACGATCGTACCCAATGAGATAATCAACACAAATACACCATTAACGACTAACCAATTGAATACATGTGGCTATTGTTAACGCGCTACGATCGTTTCGTTACTGAAATCAAAGCAACTAGCGTCAATTGATGCATCTCACTAATGAGAAGAAAGAGCGTCAAGTTCATCATGGCATACGTAACAATGTGCTCAAAATATTTCCAGAACAATTGAACATGAACAATAACGAAGAAGGCCGAAAATCGAGAAATAAACCTCAAAGTTGTTCACAGCATAGTCAGTAAAGAGAAAGAAGATATTGGTATAGGAAAACAGGTAATTGCAGCCGATCATTACCATGAATTGTCCAATCCCTAATTGAAACTTATACACTATTTTGGAGAACCAGACTTGATGCACTTTTTACTGAAGAAAATAAAGGGTTTCAACGAACTGGCCAAGTTAACAAGCACTTACATTGGGATTTATAACACGAACAGACGATTATTCGAACAAGACTTTTGATGGTAGTTTAAAGCCACACTCATAATGCGTTTCAGAATGACAGAAGCATTCAGTAGAAGGTGATGTTGTAGTAGGCGCCACTACGAAAATGATAGGGCAGGGCGAACAGAACGAGCAAATGATACAGGAAAAATAATCTGCCCATTACTAAAGCATTGATGTACTTTTCAGCTCAGTACATAAAGTTACTGGCCGCTATTAGGTAAATACAGTACTATTCTAAGTTATACGTAAAGTTGAATAGCAGGTACCGTTTCCGAAGTACATGGAGTAACGTTATGGTTATTAGTAATTACTCTTGTGCTTAAAATCTGAAGTTAAATCGCCCGTAATATGTAGGAACTGTACTGCGGAGTTCATCTTTGTTATTAAATAATTCCTTTCCACCGTCTGGCAATAGATAATAAATTTTTAAATCTAACATGAATTTCAATATCAGATGTAGTATTTGAATAAACGAATCGAAAGTTCAAAAGGAATGGAGTAACATTGCGGTATTGGTAAGTACTCTCTTGCTTTTTACATGAAATATCGTGGGTATTAGGTGAGTATTGTTTGATCAACTAGTACAATTTTGAACGATAGCTACATCATATACGGTGATACAAAATCATGAGTTACGCCGACTCGTGCACTTCCGGCTCATGATAGTCACCTCAGGTTCAACAAAGTCGTGTCATGTCGTGCTCGGACGGTAGCATGACGCTGAATGGGTCCGTGCTCGCTACGCAGGGCGCCACGAAAAGGTGGGTGGAAAGGAACACACGCTTAGAAAAGCCTGTGTTCGCACCGATGCAGTGTATAATTATAATGCCAGAAACGTGGCGTTAATACAGAAAGTATTTTGATTTGTAAAGCATCGAATGTTATTCTACAGCTTGAAGCAGTGATAACACTGCTTGTGGTACTATGGGAAGAACGTATTATTTTCTCGTGGATAAACAAGCGGCATAATGTGATTACACTGCTTCAGTGTTCCGTAAATCAGAGGTCGGGTATCTCTCAATACACTTGAAAGATTCATCTGTCCAAACCAGTTTCAAAAACGCCCCGACACCGTGTCGTTGCGAGGATGAATTTATGCATGAGCACAACAGGTAACCTATGATGGATCACCTCATTAACATGAACAGAAGCTAAGGAGAATTCGTCTATGAATAAAGATTAAGGAAATTCTTCAATGTTTATTTTCCACTCGATATTTGAACTCATCGGAAATTTAATTGACATTATTCATTACGAAGCTTGGCCCCGAAGCAATTTCGTCAGAATTTTTCATACAAAGTTTCATTTCCACGTGTGAAAAGTGGAGTTTTTTTCGGTTGTACAATAACCATAAACAATTTCTTTCACTACTGTACGAAAGTACTCATTAGCACCGAACACTTGAAGACAAGAATGAAACAGCCTTTTAATTGATAGACTTGCAAGCATCAAGTAAAGGAACAATCAAGCATGATAGATTAACGGGAACAACATTGTGTAAAAGAAACTAGGTCCCTCACTTATCACGAAACACTGGCTGCCAAATAACTGAAAATGACAAAACAATGTACTCCCAGGAGGGTTACAATTCATTTTCAATTCATTAGTCGAGTTTGCTAGAAAACTCGTCATCCCTCATACTGTTCCGGAAGATGCGCGATCGTAACATATGACATTAGTTTCCATATCGCTATCAAGTGTACACTATCGTACTGCCTCTACAATGATAATTTGCCACTAAATTAAACGATACACTGAACAGATTTTCCACTTCTTTGGTAGATTAGAAAAAAGGGATAAACGAACATGATTATGGCCAATATCCGTACATTAAAAGCAACATATATACCATAATTCCCTTTTGCAACCCTAAGCATTAATAGGTAGCAGTTGTTACTGCACGGTTAATACGATACAGCATGGCCACGTTTAACACCAATCGGACCCAGGCCTATTCTATTATTCACTATACTTGACCATTCTCAACAATTTAAGCTATGAAGACTAGTAAAAACTTTTGTCCTATTTTCAGAACCTGTCAGTTGCGAAGTTATTTTACACAGAGAAGTAACACTGAAGACTTCCGAGAAAAAATGAAGTAGAGGTAGTAGCTGGATAGATAATAGGGTGCCGAAGTCCGACGTGACTGCAGCCTTGACACGAGTAGTTGCCAAGCGTCGCCACAAGTTTGTTATACAACGGTTTATGACCAATGCTCGCTAATCATTCATTCACAGAGTTTCTAAATACAGGAATGCATCCAATTCAACGATCCCGATGGGAAATCATCTAGTTTTAATGGACTCTCGTTAGATTACGCTTGCATTAAAAATAAACACGCGCTACATATTCTTGCAACTTGCATCTAGTGCATGCTCCAAATCTCGTTCTATCCAATTTAATGGCGACCAAGTTTGTTACGAAACAAAATCACTTTGTGACTTGTGGCAATTAGCTGGATGACGTCAGAGATTAGACACTTTTTTTCTGGAATTGGTCCAATACAAATGCAGTTAACATACATAATGGGTAGTTACTCAATAACGATGCTCAGTCCCCGCCTTATCTGTAGTAACAAGCAAGCTATTAGATAATAAAATAGGTTACTTGCAAGGTCCATGAGTCACTAATCTACATGGAATGGCTGCCAAAACCAGCTGGTTTACCAGCAAGATAAATAACTGCATTTGTTCATACAGCTGCACTTTTTCCCTTCATCACTATCTAGGGTGCTATAATAAAGTGACGAGAGAAATACTAAAAGCGCGTATAAATGCACTGCCATTTGCGCCGAGAATGATCCCGCAGGCAAAGACCAACCGCTTTTTTATTCATGACTTTTGCCGCATGGCGCTAAGACCTACGAACAACGAAATTCACACCCTTGCCGGCATTGAAACGTTGGAAGTTGGCGCAGGCCGATCAAAAGGGCCTCCTCCGTTCAGCTCGTCGCCTGCGAAGGTATCCAAGATACTCTCTCCCTTACCGTTCATGATCGTCTTCATACCTCTGGGTCTGGGGTTACTTTTGGGAGGAGGCAGAGGTAGCGCTGTCCCTTGATCGACGGCATCACCGTTGGTCAGAGCGTTGGTAACTAGCGAGTCAGTCTCTGCGGCTGACTGACGTTGGTGGTGTTGATGAAGATTGTCCAATTGTATTTCAGGTGTTTTTTGTTGTCTGTGCGGTACAGGTGATGCCCTGGCGGATGAGGCGTCAAAGAGCACGTCTTCTCCACCAGCGTCGGACAGGAAGTCGTGTCGCCTGAGGCCTACGTTCTGAGACAACGCATGAAAAACGAACACGAAATAGATTACGTGGTATATTGAACTAAGAAGATACCAGAATGAAGCTAACAGTAGTTGCAAGCTTACTGGAGAGGAGGTTTTAAATTATTCAAATAAACTATTTGGTATGCCACCTTGTTACGTAAATTTGAACTGGAGGAGTTAGGTCTGACACTGAACGATTCATCAAATAGCTGATGAACACCAAGTTCATTTTACTGAAAGCAATACAAAATGGAATTGGCACAGAGATCAAATTGAAACAATTCCCATCTTGCAGAAATGGAAATTAACCGTTGAATAAAATGAGTCTGCACTATGGCAAGGAGCATCGATGTTGATTTTGTGTTTTTGGCCCCTATTTTTTAATGAATAAGCCAAATATGAGCGACAGGGCCTACTAGCGTGTTGGAGTCGAATCCTTCCGGCACAAAATAACGCCTAAATTAATGCAAAGCCTATGGGATGCAATCAAAAACAACTACACCATAGAAACGCAGAAGAGACGGTAAGTCACAAAACAATGTTTTGAACGTCGATGTTCATCCCCTCGCCTTCACAGTAGACTGCTTGTTATTTTCTCCGAGGCTCTGACGTCAGCCTTTGTGAGCACGTCCGTAGGGAATGCAGATTAGATTAAGGGGTCCATCGCAACCGGAGCCCATAAAAACTCCACCGTAGAGCGTAAAGACTATCGCTTCTGATAAGGTTTGCACTCCAGCTCGTGTGGAAACAATAACTTTGTTAAAAAATTCTAATTGCAGAATATATGCACGTTGATGCAGAATAATACCTCAACAAAAATATAGGATTTATAAGAAGATAACCAAACAGAACTTAGTTTCTGGGCTCTAGTATTGATCTACCAAAGTACATTGTGGGGTCGAAGAACCATCCCACCGCTGCCTAATTATTACAGTGTTTTGTTTAAGCCTGTATCTTTACCGAAAACGATGATCATTTTCCAGTTGGTGAGATCAGTGAGTAGGCTTTGAGGAGCGGAAGAGGGATTTTAGAAAACATATCGAGCATTTCACTTTATTTGTAAGCGCAACAGGCCGATGGCCTCTAGGTGGCACCAAGGGCATGGTGGGGCGCACAGTCACATGTCATCGTTCATTTGATGACAGTGAGTTATCCATGTTTGTTTTGTTTCTAGACGACCGGTGAATATATGGTCTCTTCTGTTGAGAAACTTCGTGTCCCATTCTACAACTGAGGGTTTGACGGAACACATTTTCTGTTCGCTGAATGTGCGTGGCTGTAGTACGAATGAGGTAAAGAGGAGAGATATTGGTGAGATGTTCGTAAGGAGGAAGTTTGATGTGTTGGCGCTGAGTGAGTCGAAATTGAAATGTATGAACAAATGTGAGTTTGGTGTGGTAAGTGGAAGAAAGTCTGGTGTGAAGGAAGGTTAGGCACGAGAAGGTGTGGTCTTGATATTGAGTGATCGGTTGGCTTGTAGCGTTATCGAATGGAAGGAAATGTCCTCAAGATTGATGTGGGTGAAAATTCAAGTTGAGCGTAGACAGATGGGCATATGTGAGTGCTTACGGATCTGGCAGCGAGAGGAGTGAAGAGGAGAGGGAGCAATTCTGGACTGACCTGAGTGAGTGTATCGAGAGTTTTGGAGGTCATTTCAATGTAGTTGTACTAGTTGACCTTAATGCGAGAGTTGGAGAATGTGATAGGAAGGTGTGGCGTTCCCGGTAGAAATGACAGTGGAGAAAACCTGATAGGTCTGTGTATGGAATAGGAGTTGGTGGTCGGGAACAGTTTGTTCAAGGAGCGAGATATCCACAAGTACACATGGGTAAGGATGGTCCGTGGTGCAGTGGTGGAGAGAGCAGTGATTGATTTTGTGCTGATATCGAGGAGAGTGGTGGGGATGACAGAGAGGCTGACATTGTTGCTGTGGGTAGTGGTGCTCGATGCCAGTTTTGGGCGAAAGACTTGTGGCGGATATTACCAGGGAAGAGGTGCAGGAGACGGTGGAGGTGAAAGCTGGGAAAGCCCCTGGTATGGATGGCGTTGCAACCGAGTGTCTGAAGAAGGGTGGAGTAAGGGATGCCGATTGGTTGGTGAGGTTACTGAACTAGTGTTTTATGGCAGGCGTGGTACCGATTGAGTGGCGCAGTGCCTGCATTGTTCCGCTATATAAGAGGCAAAGGATATAAAAATGAATGCAAAAGGGCCAATTTGTGTGAGTGTGAGCATATGAGGGTGTTAGGTGCGTCATGCCGTCGGCCACCCCCCTTTCTGAAGGATGCGGCCCAGCGTCTGTATCTGTATTTGTTGCCACTTTGTTCCATCAGGATGTTAAAAGAGAGTAGATTACAGGGAACCAATCTCGGTAGTGTATGGTGATGGATTGTCCTTGATATGTGAATGTAAGTTTAGCCAGGGTGTCAGCACGTTCATTTCCTTTAGTTCCCGCGTGACCCGAGATCTAGCAGAATTCTGCCGTTTGCCCTACATCACACATAGTAGAGGCCATGTTGTATTTTACTTAGAGCGCGGTGTGTTTAATGTGGAGTATCGAGCCCAGTGAAGGCCCCAGACTGCCCGAGAAGATGTCATATTTGGTGACACGAGTTTTTGATAATTGAGAAGGATAAATCGAGTGCGTACAACTCTGCAAAGGAAACCAAGGTTGTGGGAGGGTAGTCGAGAGCTCCCAATCCGACACCAATTTTGAAGCGATCAGTGTATGTAAGTCGGAAATCTAGGTAGTGTTTCTCGAGCAGTTTCCAAAATTCTCAACAGTACATATTGGTTGAAGTAGTTGCTTTAGGGCATACTTGTGAATCTAAGTTGACAGGCGGTGGGCTGACTATCCAAGCAGGTGTAATGATTTGACGAATCAGTCAAGGAATGATGTCTAGCGATGTCATTAAGTTGTCAACGCGTAGGGAGAACGCGTATAGAGGAATTTATTGGAATTATTGGTGGCGTGGATGAGGGCTGGGTTGTTAATCACACTCCTGGTCTTGAAATAGTATTACACCGAGAGATCATCTCGCCGAAGCGGAACTGTTGGCGATGATCTAAATGAGTTCAAATTTGTTTCGGTTGCTTAATTGTAATCGACAGCTCCATAATAGAGTCGTGGACGAGCTAATGTTCTACATAATACCATGTCGGTGTCCAGATCGGTGTATAAATTTCAAGAATGTTACCGACAGGATATTTCGGTCTGCAGCAGCGGGTCTACAGATTTGCAATGTGAGGGCGCCGAGCGAGTTTAGGATACCACACCATACCTACTTACTAGGATACTTGGAGGGTGATCGCTTTAAACAGAGGGCTGCAGCGTAGCTGCCACCTGACCCCCAGCTGCGGGAACATTCTCCATTCCTGCAGTGACAGCAGCATTTGCATGTTGCTGCCACGTTCGCCTGTCAGATCCTGGCTTAGCGATGCGTTGGAGTAGAGAGTTGTTTCCGCAGTGAGGGTATCCATTCATTAAAGGTTCACAGCTGAGGTACTTGGCCAATTGGTTTTTGAACCTCAATATGTTTGCTGTGGCTGACAATTGCGACTCACGTTTTTATTCACTTATTTCCAGCGGCATTCAATTGACTAGCTGAGGTGCCCGGTAAGTGAAACTGGTAAATGCTATAGTTTGTATCTTTTCGCCGCCTGTCCGCTCTGGCACTTCAGAATAGCGTATTCTGCCAATCCTCGCCAGATTTATCATAGTCACTTACGTTGCAATTTTTTCGTTTATATTGACCGAGTTGCCTTCAAGATTTTTTCAAACATGTATAATCATTAATCTTTCAAAACGTCCTTGAATTGAGTATAGCTTGAATGCATTCAATCTGTCGTAATATTTCTTTTCCTTTGCTTCTGTAAGTTTTGAGGTGAAGCTTCTTCAAACTGCCTGAAGTCTTCCCAGATCTATCCCAGATCCAAAGGGGAGAGCAATAGTCCATAACTGGTCGGATTAGATGTTTCCAAAGAGTCTGCACTGTCCTTTTCTCTATCGACAAAAAGGTTCTCATGGCATAGGAAGCCAGTCTTCTGCCACTAGCCTCAACCTTTGTAATTTGTTCATTAAATAAAGCATTATTCTGCATTATAACGCCTCAGTCACGCAAGTTTTATTTTTATTTGATGGAAGCATTATTGCTAGAATGACGAAGACCCTGTTTTTAGGTCCGAATTTTTTCCATATCTTGGTAATTCAAATTTGGATTCATTGATTTACATGTTACTTTTGCCAGCCAACTTAAAGATTTATTTCAAATCAGCATGAACATTTTTTACATCTCTTGCATCCTTCACTATGCCTAGTACTCTGGTATCATCTACGAAGCAGGAGACAGGTGAATGTGGGCAGTTTTGGCTCAGGTCATTTGCCATCACTAAGAAAAGCAGAGGGCCAAACACAGGGCTTTGTGGGACCCCACTAAGGACTTCAACTGGGGCAGAGGTTTTACCATTTAGTACCACACATTGAATTCTACCTTTGAGAAGAGTTTTTTATCTTTCATGAACATTTCCTTGAACACCAGTGTCAAGCAATTTAGAAAACAGTATGCCGTGATCTATTTTGTCAAAGGCTTTGGCGCAATCGAGAAAAATCACATCTATGTTTGATTCATCACATAAAACATTGACTATTTCATAATAGTGCCTCAGTAGTTGGGTCAATGTGCTCCTTTTATTTCTGAAACCATGTTGCTTGGAGTTGAACCATTTATTTTTTACAATGAAATTTACTATCCGTCCTTCCATAACTCTTTCAAATAACTTGACTACCGCATGTGATGTCAAAGAAATTGGTCCGTAATTTGATGGACTTGTGAGGCAACCTCCATTTGCAGGAGGGGATATTACAGCATGTTTCGCGGTTTGTGGGATGTCAGATGTGTCCAAGGATTTCTGCAACATCATTTGTAGTGGTCTTGACAGTACCTGCTTGCATTGTTCCAATAGTATAGCTGGGAGGTCGTCTTGCCCGGATGCGCTATTTTTACCTATATCATCTATAGCTTTTGTACATTCAGAGATGTCAATGTTGAGATCCGTTAATGATATTTCCAAGGCAACCTCAGGGTATTGCTGTGTAACCTGTGGGATCCTAAATACTATTTGAAATATTCAGTCAACAATTCACTCATAGCCTTGTTTTCACCTACCAGATTACCAGATTAATTAATTAAGGGACCAATTTTAGTTGTGGAGGTCGAAAATTTGGCTGTGTAAGCAAAGAAAATCTTTGAATTTTTAGTAATTTTTTCAATTGCTTTCTTTACTTTTTCTCTTCTCTCTTGGTCATGTAAATTTTCCATTTGTTGTTCCATTGAAACAATGGCTTCTTTTTATTTTCAGTGTTTATAAGAGTTTCCTTCCTTGCTAAGCGCTTCCTGTTTCATTGCTTGCTTTTTCATTAGCGTTTTTCTCTCTGAATAATACTTGCTTCCTTTGGGAATTTCTCATTTTTGGCACATGTTGTGAACACAACGGCCACAGTATGTCCGAGTTATTTTTGGCTTCCTACACAGTGTTTGCCTGAACAATGAGTTTTTTTCAATCAGTATTAGACAGTGATTTGTGTATATATTTACCCTATTCATTTCTGCACCGTAGAAATTCAACAGCTGGAAAGTTCCGTTATTGGAAAAAATTATACTTTCAGTGTTCCTTCTCAATATATCAGCATCTAAGCATAATTCAACCACATTGTGGTCTGAAAGCACTGTTGTATTAGTTTTCATATTTTAAGATACTCGATAATGAATTCACAAGATCGAATATATTTTAATTTCGTGTCGGTTTGTCAATAATGTGTAAGAAAGTATTTATCTGCTAATTCTAATCGTTTTTAGGTTGATGTGTCACAGCTTTGGTATAACTTTTGTCAATTATATGATCAAACAGGTGCTGCTGTTTGATCATTGTTAACAGATAAAGACACTAGGCCGAAATCCCCCGGCAAGAGGGGTGGCCGACGGCAAGGCGCACCTCACACTCTCATTCACTCTCATACACTCACACTCACACACTTTAGCTTTTTACCGCGAAAGGGTCCGGCCGGGGACCTCGCAACACACCCTCAGGGTAATGAGTGTGGATCGAGGTCAGTGTCGGCAGCAGGACCCGACAGCGTGACTGGTCATGATGACCGACCCCCCCCCCCCGCCCACGACCATCCCGTCTCTCAACGATATGCCTTGGGTGGGAAAGCACATCAGGGCAGCGTCAAAACTCATCCGTTTACTATCATTCTCCACTCCACTCATTCTCTCTCTCCCTACCTCCACACTCACGTCTCTCCTTCCTAACGCTTGCTTCACACCATCCATCCACCCAACCTTCGGTCTCCTTCTAGGCCTACGTCCACTCCGTTCTAACTTCAATACCATTTTCAATAATTCCCCTTCATCCATCCTCACCATGTGCCTGCACCATCTCAGAACACGCGAATCAACTCTGTCCTCTAACTTCTCTACTATCCCCGTTCTGATGCAAACCACGTCGTTAGTGAACCTGTCTCTCAGCGACACTCCAGCCATGCTCCTCAAACTTTTCATCTCGAAAACATTCAACCTTCTTCTCTCCTCTGCTCTCACCCCCCCAAGACTCAGCTCCGTACAGCACAGTTGGCACAACGACACTCTCATACAGCCTTGCTTCCATCCCCAACGTCCTGCAGCTCATTACGCTCTTCAGTGCACCCAACACTTTACACCCCTTCTTTGCTCGCGACTTCACCTCAGTTTCCACTAATTCAGTCTTCTCCACATGGGAGCCCAGATACTTATAACACCAAACTTCTTCCAACAACTCTCCATTTAGGAGGACACTAATTCTGCTCGCAGCGACAGTCCTCGAGCATCTCATTACTTTACTTTTACCCACGTTCACTGTAAGATTCCTCCTCTCACACATTCTACCAAACTCAGACACTAGTCTACATAGCTTCTCCTCTGAATCCGCAATCAGGGCCGAATCATCAGCAAATAGCAACTGGCTCAGCTGCCAACTCCGCCCATTCGCTTTCAACAGCTCCAAGCCCCGACCCAGTACACTCACTTTCACCTCCCTGACCACTCCATCCATATAGATATTGAACAGCCAGGGAGACATAACGCAGCCTCGTCTCAGTCCCACTTTCACTGTGAACCCATCACTCACCTCGCTCCCCATTCTGACACATGCTCGGCTGCTAACATAGAAACTCTGCACCGCTTTCAACATATGTCCGCCCACTCCATACAAACATAACACCCTCCACAACGTTTCCCTGTCAATCCTGTCGTATGCCTTATCCAGATCCATGTAAGCCCAGAACACGTCTCTTCCTTGTGCAAGGTACTTCACACATACCTATCTCACTGCAAAAATCTGATCGGTGAACCCTCTACCAATCCTAAAACCACACTGTTCCTCTCCAATTACGCAGTCCGTACAGTCTCTAATCCTTTTGATCAGCACTCTCCCGTACAACTTACCAATCACGCTCAACAGACTGATACCTCTTGAGTTGCAGTATTCATTTTTAAATCCTTTGCCCTTACACAGCGGAACATTGCATGCACTGCGCCACTCAATTGGTACCACGCCTGCCACAAAACAAGTTCAGTAACCTCACCAACCATTCGACAATCGTTACTTCACCCTTTTCAGGCACTCTGTTGCAACGCCATCCAAACCAGGGGCTTTCCCTGCTTCATCACCTCTACCGCCTCCTGCACCTCTTACCTGGTAATGTCCGCCACAAGTCTCTCTCCCAAAACTGGTATCCGAACACCACCACCCACTGCAACAAAGTCAGCCTCTCTGTCATCCTCGACATTCAACAACTCATCAAAATATTCGGCCCACCTCTTCCGTGCATCACCACATTCCAACAACAACTGGCTGTTTTCATCTTTCACCACTTCCTCTTTTCCGGTCTCTCCCTTTCTCATCCTCTTCACCTCTTTCCAGGACATCCTTTTGTTCTCATCAAAATTCTGGCAAAACCGTCTGCCCCACCTGGCATCAGCGTCCCTTTTGGCTCTCCTCACCACCCGCTTCTCCTCGTTTCTCCTCTCCTTATAGCCTTCATATGCCACCACCGACTTCACCTGCAACCACTCCTCAAACGTTTTTTTTTTCCGTGCCATCGCCAGTTTAACCTCCTCGTTCCACTCTACTCGCAACCTTTCCTTCTGCACACGGCGCGCACCACATACATTCTTCACACATCTCAGTAACGCATCTCTTGACGTCTCCCATTCTTCCTCTGCATCTCTCAGATCCTGTCCTCTCACGCTGTCATATTTTTCTCTCAACGCTAGTTGGAACTCCTCAGCTCTGCTTCTCACGTTCAGTTCACTCACTTTCACTACCCCTCTCCCTTCTCCCACTCTTTTGTTGCACTTCCACCTCTACTCCACTCTTAGTATAGCTTCCACCAGCAGATAGTTAGACACTCCTCCACCCTCCCCTCTCAACACCCGCCCATCCAACAGCCTCCCCACCACTCTCCTCGATATCAGCACAAAATCCATCAGTGCTCTTTCCACCACTGCACCACGGGCCATCCTTACCCACGTGTACTTGTGGATATCTCGCTTCTTGAACAAACTGTTCCCGACCACCAACTCCTGCTCCATACATAGACCTATCAGGTTTTCTGAACTGTCATTTCTACCGGAAACGCCATACCTTATTATCACATATTCCACCACTGCATTTCCAACTCTCGCATTACGGTCAGCCAGTACAACTACATTGAATTGACCTCCAGAACTCTCAATACACTTACTCAGGTCATCGTTTAGCCATCTGATAAATGGAAAAATAATGGCCCCACAGAGAAAGGTATTAAAATCAGCCTGATCAGTATTTGACATATAACTACATAACTAGAATTTCAAGTGCATTTTCAAAATGCACATACCCACAGTTTGGTGGCCTATAAACTGTAATTGTTATGGCTTTCAGCTTTTGGATTCTTACAATGAGACACTCACAGTAATCATTGGATTTTCTAAGCTCTTTACAGCTCCAAAGAAAATCTTTGAAATATATTGATTATTTCTATATTTTTAGGACCGAGAAACTTGATCGAGTCTTCGTATACTAGAGATGTGTTGTGTAAGATAAGAGCTGGCTTCAGATACAGCCCAAGGTCAAGAGACAGGATTTTAATTTTAGACGGCAAAATTTGAAATTTGTTCATGGAAGCCCAGTTCCCAACTTGATTTGAGCATTTCTGTAGTTCAGATACAGATACAAGGCTGAATCCCCTAGAAAGAGAAATAGCCGACGACAAGGCGCACCTCACACTCCTCTCATACACTCGCAAGTACTCGGGAGTCTGGGAGACCTCGCAACACACTCTGGGTCAGGAGTGTGGTTCTAGGTCCGTGTCGGCAGCAGGGCCCAACCGTTAAACGGGTTTACCCATGACGTTTAATGGTGACCCCACCCACGACCATCGCGTTTCTCATAGCGACGCCAAGAGCGGGGAATCACATCAAGGCGGCGTAAAAAATCATCCATTCAAAACCATTCTCAACCCGCGCCTATCCGTTGTACGCTTTCTCGCTACCTCCACACTTATGTTTCTCCTTCCTAACACCTGCTTCACATCATAGATGTCAATTAATCGGCTCAGAGAAATCAGTTTGAATAGACCATCCATGCTAAGCATTTGTAATGATTTCTGATCATTTTCCAAATCAGAGCCGAAGGGGGTTTAAAATTATCTTTTGAAAATCCTATTTTCAGTATTTGCACACATCCCATTCATTGCTCCCGAACAACATACTCAAGTGATCCTTAGCTGAAGATTGAAAAGCATTTTCGCACATGATTCAGAATTGCTGTCCAAATGTTTCAGAAAAACATTTTTAAAATAAGACAAAAAAAATAATTTAACTTAAGGAATAAAATAAATCTCAAAGAAATGAATAAAGTAAGGTTAAAGCAGAATGAACCAAGTATGTCCTTTGGTGCAAAACTTAGGAGTAAGCGTCAACCCTGGTGTTGACAACAACAGCTGTTATAGGAAGCGTTATAAGGCAAAGCGAGGGCTGCATAGGAGTACCAGTTACCTTGTTATGGGAGCTTTCTCAAATTGGTTTAGAGTGTGGTCACGCCCTAGAGTGTCACACTACGCCGCTCAGCAGAGGCTGTCGGGGGAGAGGCAAACAGAGCAGAAAACGAAGAACATCAGGAAACACATAAAATGAACGAGTGCAATTAAACAGGTGGTAAAAAAGGTCGACAGTAAAAAGGAGGATTCATCGCAGGCAAAATATTCGGCGGGGCTGAGAAATAAACACAAATCAGAATACTAGGAAAACCAATTTTCCATTTGCCAAAGCTGGTTCTTTTTTGACATTTTGTGCGATTAGAACATGACAGAAATATAGCAATACTATAAAGCTAGTACACAGATGTATATACTTTACACAGACCATGACAGAGCTGAGCCGATTCAATCTTGCATTTGATCTCATTCCTCCGCCAGCAGGTTTTAGAGGCTATACCCGCATAGAAAATGAATGACAATCGGCTAATTTTTCAAACTGGCGGTATTACCGCGGGTGGAGGAATCCTGGTCACATCAATCTTATAAACATTGCTCTGGTGAGGGGACGTTCCATCGCACACGTTCCTCGAGAGGGGTAAACTTGAACTTTTCACCTGAGTGTCTTTCAATCAACAAGATACATGTTCAGTTCAAAATTAGAAGGGTCTGAGCAAATGCTGAATCGTTTTTGTAAGAAGTGATGATGGAACCCCGCTGCAGAGAATTAAATATGTGAGTAGAGTCACTAACCCTTAAGAACAGATTAAGTCATAAATTATGTAGAAGACCACATTCTTCCGTTCGGAAATTTGGAAGCACAGGCATTTCATGCGGAAGGAAAAAGTTACACACTGGGAAATACCAAAGACGATAAAACCTTTTAATTCAAATTATGAATTAGTTCAAACGTTTTAGGTTCGAGGTATTTCTTGCCTCAGCTCGTGTGAGAGCATTAAATTCCCGTCATCGTAGAAACTTGCTCACGTATGCAGGCTCTCGGCGTGCTCTACAAGAGTTCATCAATTGCCTGTGCTGGGCACTGACAAAACCATCAATGGGAGGACACGAGGCAGAAAGCAAAGGGTGCATCTTCAGTCTGTATCTTGATTTCTCGACATGAATTAGGTTTGTGCAATTTACACACAGAAGAACACGTTTGCGCTTGTCGGTTACAGAATTTTCACATCCGTTTGATGGAACACTCGACACTAATTAGTAACAAAGGGCGAAATAGTTGATGAAAATATTCCATTCGTTGCTAAATGAAATCTCGTAGTAAAATTATTCGTTGTACAGCAAGATCCTTTGCGACGTTGAACAGTTCGAATGACAAATGAAGTTGGTACCAGAGAGCGGTTAAGGTGCTTAACGCATGCCCTTAATAATAAAACAAGACATGGCCTGAAACCGCGGGCCGTGGAACAATGCTCTGGACGAGAGGGTTGAGAGCAGCATGCAGTGCAACTTACCCTAGTGGGGGAAGTGGGAGATGGTCTGAGAGGGTAGCACCAAACCATTAGTATACGAGCAAGAGTATGCAATAACATCAATGAGTTAAGAAAGGTGTAGCACAGTCAACTTTTTCGCTCAAATATGAATGGCAACAACGTTATGATGCAAACAAGAACACGCGAGCACAATCGCGAGCCCATGACCGAGTAGAGTTTCTACACACGTCATTGACAATTCCACAATAAGTATTCTTCATGAGCGTCGTTGACTAGAGCGCCTTCGTCAAAGCCCGACTTGAGTCATGTACTGTACATGGCCTTCGATAATGGCATTGGAAGTTCCATATAGTAATGAAAATTTAATAGTTCATCAATAACCAATTACTGAATGAATTATGATGAACGAGAGTTTGTTATTGTTGTTCATGCTTCTAGGAACTGGAGTAATAGAAAACTTAGAAATTCAGTGAATACAGAGATCATATAAGGATTAGAGGCAAAATTTGACAGTCTACAAAAAACTAATCAAATGATGCATTGACTGACTGAAAACTACCAACTCTAGACATTGAAAAAAACTCAGCAATAAAAGAATCAATAAACATTTACATCAACATAATCGTGCTTCAAACATAGGTAATAAGCTACAAAGAAAATTCCGGGCTGTAATCAGGCTAGAGAAAGTTGACTTGCTGGCTTCAATAGCATCTTTCATAAAAAGAGCAAACTCATAAAAAAATAGCAAGCCCAAAGCTTCTGCAGTAAAAAATCTAAGTATTCAGAATAAACAAAACTAGAGTACAGAAGAAACCGTATCAACTAATTTCATCTAAAATGTTGGATAGCTATATTACTCACCATGGCCGAGAAGAAATAATATATTCTTCCATGGTGACCTACTTTGAACAGTAACTACATGTTGGCACTGCCATGCCGTTGTGACACCATACGAGGCCACCTGACACGACCGTGATACTGAGATACGATATTATCAATGACATCAAGGTCTGTGCTTCGTCTGTCGTGCTCTACACCACGGAGTGGTGCAGGCCTCACACATATATGCAAAATTTCAAAATCAAAATACCAAGCACTTATCACAATTTTAGACATTTGTTTCGGTCGGACACATCGAACTGATTAAATTATTTTAGAATTGGCCAAATATCTATGAGGAACACAATACGAACGCATGGACGTCAACATGCGTTTAATGAGTGAGAGGGCCACGTTCAAAGTACGGGCACCTCCCCGCACCAACTTCTCTTTGAAACAAACGCCCCCTCTCTCCACCTATTGTGTACTGTCATACCTGCTCGGTGGAGTAGTTTTGATAGCGGTCCCCAGCCTGGGCTCCTTTGGCGCCTGCCTGTGGAGGCTGCCCGGCCCTCGCAGCGGTGTCGTCCCTAGTGCCGTAGCTCCGCACCCGCTTGGGGTAAATGCTGTCCTCCTCACCGACTGTTTCAAAAAAAGAGCGGACGAATGCAGTCCCGTGTCAACTATCTTTTGACAGCTGAAGTCTTATTCACAAACTCGTGGTCCGGGCATGGGCAGGTTGATCATAAGATATGGTATGTATTGCTGAGTTGCTATTCTTAAGTGGAATACAAATATCCAAGGCCAAAAGGATACTCGAACTATCATTATTTTCTCACGTAAAGAACGTCATGCTGACTTTTCCATTTTGTAAGAGCCATAGTGTAGCATGCGCTTCTGCTTTTTATTCGAATGAATCATGATGAGGAAACATTACAGAGACGTATTTACGAAAGAATCTTGATAAAATTCGTTGGGAGTAATTTTCGACAGGTTAAAACCTTAGTGTCGTTCCACATTTCCTCGAAAATTCGAAATTTTCCAAATTTTTCGACTTTTTTCCGATTTTTCCTGTTTGACCAAGGCTGGCTACGTGACGCCGCTTGGTTCCCTGGCTACGTGACGCCGCTTGGTTCCAAAATGGCGTCCGGGCCCGCTCGGCGGTCTAAGCCGGCACACCCCTCCCTACCTATATAAGCGAGGTCTGCCCAGCCCCATTATTCATTCGAGTTCTGCTGCTTGATGGAGGCACAGGCCACTAAGATGATGACAGCACTTACCCGCCGCACTGCACCCAAAGGGTCTTCGCACCTATTTCGATAGGTAAGATTCAGTCCACGGCGGCCCATTTGGGCAGTGGATTAGTGACCCACTGCCTCTACAGAGCCACAGATGGGGTCAGCAATTGCGAAGTTGTACTGAATTTGCTGTCTCAAATTATGCGACATAATTTGTAGAGACATAAAATTGTCGACAAACATAAATGTTGGGACACCAATTTGTTGACAGACATAATTTGTCGCCAGACATAATTTGTTGACAGACACGAATTTGTCAACAGACATAACTTGTCAATAGACATTGAAGAGGCAGAACTGAACCACTTACCCGTTTACTTATTGTGTTCTACCTCATAACTTAATCTTTCCTATTTCCCGCCCTTGAAGGGCAACAAACGAGTGGGAGGAGCAAGAGAGGTAGTGAAAGTGAGTGAACTGAATGTGAAAAGTAGAGCTGAGGAGTTCCAGCAGGCGTTGAAGGAAGAATATGACAACGTGAGATGCCGGGATCTGAGAGATGTGTAGGAGGAATGGGAGACGTTAAGGGATGCGTTGCTGAGATGTGCGAAGGGGGTGTGTGGTGCGCGCCGTGTGGGCGGGTGCAAAAGGAAAGGTTGTGAGTGGTGGAACGAGGAGGTCAAACTGACGGTGGCACGGAAATAAGGGGGGCGTTTGAGAAGTGGTTGCAGGTGAAGTCGGAGGTGGCTTGTGAAAGGTACAAAGAGAGAAGCGGGTGGTGAGGAGAGCTAAAAGGGACGCTGATGCCAGGTGGGGCAGACGCATGTGCCAGAACTTTGAGGAGAACACAAAGATGTTTTGAAAAGAGGTGGAGAGGGTGAGAAAGGGCGAGACCGAAAAGGAGGAAGTGGTGAAAGATGAAAACGGCCAGTTGTTGTAGGAAAGTGGTAATGTACGGAAGAGGTGGGCCGAGTAATTTTATAAGTAGTTGAATGTCGAGGATGACTTTGTTGCTGTGGGTGGTGGTGCTCGGATGCCAGTTTTGGGAGAAAGACTTGTTGCGGACATTACCAAGGAAGAGGTACAGGAGGCGGTGGACGTGATGAAAGCAGGGAAAGCCCCTGGTTTGGATGGAGTTGCGACCGAGCGCCTGAAGAAGGGTGGAGTATCAATTGTCGAATGGTTGGTGAGGTTCCTGAACTTGTGTTTTGTGGCAGGCGTGGTACCGAGTGAGTGGCGCAGTGCCTGCATTGTTCCGCTATATAAGGGCAAAGGAGATAAAAATGAATGCTGCAACTCGAGAGGTATCAGTCTGTTATGTGTAGTTGGTAAGTTGTACAGGAGAGTGCTGATCAAAAGGGTTAGAGACTGTACGGACTGCGCAATTGGAGAGGAACAGTGTGGCTTTAGGAGTGGTAGAGGGTGTACCGATCAGATTTTTGCAGTGAGACAGGTATGCGAGAAGTACCTTGCCAAAGGAAAGGATGTGTTCTGGGCCTTCATGGATCTGGAGAAGGCATACAACAGAATTGACAGGGAAGCGCTGTGGAGGGTGTTGCGTTTGTATGGAGAGGGCGGACATTTGTTGAAAGCAGTGCAGAGTTTCTATGCTGACAGAAGAACATGCGTCAATGTGGGGAGCGAGGCGAGTGATTGGTTCACAGTGAAAGTGGGACTGAGACAAGGCTGCATGATGTCTCCCTGGCTGTTCAACCTCTATATGGATGGAGTGGTCAGGGAGGTGAACGCGAGTGTGCTGGGTCGTGGCTTGGAACTGTTGGAAGCGAATGGGCGGAGTTGGCAGTTGAGCCAGTTGCTATTTGCTGATGATACGGCCCTGGTTGCGGATTCGGAGGAG
>SDVV010001460.1:0-25673 GCA_016164225.1 Gammarus roeselii
AGCACCCAGTGCAAACTAATCCCTGGAGTTGCCCCTCAGACATCTCATTTTGAAATTTATTCCCATGTACAATGTGGATAACTAACTGCCTTCTCTTCTGTAGCACAGATTCGGGTGGGACCTGGTGCAGCAACGTCAGAAGAAAAAAAAATCAAAATTTAAATATCGTTGGCTCTTTATCGAATAAAATTCTATGCTAGATGCTTGTCAAAATTTAAAACATTGTGTTCCCTTAACTATCATCTAAATTCAAAAAGTAAATACTGATCTTTTGCCTTTTTCGACTAAAATTCTGCGATAACTATTCAACAAATTTAAAAATATGTATCCCTTGACTAAACTCAGGAGTTGCCATGAGCAAATTTTTTCAGACGATGTCCTTCTGACATCTCATATGAAATGCTCTTGTAGGACCAACCACACGGGTTCAGAGACTTACTCCACTGAACACTAGGGAAAACCACTCTCAGGAAATTGGGCGTGGAGCTCTCTTATATTTGCACTTATTAAAATTTTACGACATTTTTGAAATTCCGACCTAGACTCTAGATCACCCAAGGACAGGTCTATCCCTAGGAGATGTCACTCTGACGTCTCACCTTAAAGTGCGACAGCCTTCAAGGAACCGCTTGCGTACAGAAGACTTAATCTTCTTAGCACATGGGGGAGGACCACTACCCGGGCAACTGGGTATGCTGCTCTCCTAAATGTACACATGCTTGTCGAAATTTATTTCCCATATGCTGCTTTGTAAGTAGACTCAATACCTGGTTGGAGTCTGAGATGCGACCACATGGAACCTAAATTCTTCTTTCCGCCTCTTGTTCGCCCCGATCCTGAGCAAGTCAACCTGACTCTCGACCTTTTCTTCTCCGGGGCTGAAATGCCCCAAGTAGTAGTGAGGTGGTTATAGTAGGTAGTGGTGCGAATAGTGATGGTCCTTCTCCTTTCTGTCCTTACAACCTTCCTTTTTCTGTATGTGTGTGTGAATTTCTAAAGCCTCGTTGACTATCTCTCACTCTTCTTTCACTTCTTTCAAAGGAAACACTCGACATGAGCACTCGCGCTCGTTTGTTTTCCTTACTTTAATCTAACCTAATCTACTCGGCGATAACTCTCCGAGCTGGTTAACTTCCACAGAACATGTGATTGTTGCCGTTGTGTACAATAGTTTGGCTTCCTAACAATATATAAATTTGCTCATTCCCGTGATCGTTAAATTACTTGGATCAGAAGTCGCATTCAGCTGTTCATCTTGAACGCGGCTGCGTGGCAACTTGATTGAAATCTCCTTGGTCTAGAAAATGATATTGCTTAGGTTATTTTTCAATCCTTTTTTATACAGAGCTCCTCCCGAATAAAGTATGAACAGATGGCTTAGCGCTAACACTAACCTAGGGAACGAAGTGGTGAAAGTGTTCAAGTGCAGTGCAATTTCCACGCCCTCTTCACCTTTTGATTATTCATTATTAATTTTGTACACACATTTTTGGAGTCAGTTTTGTTGAGCATGAAGAAGAGCCATTGCTTAGGTGGTGAACACATTAATTAATCATTTCATTTATTCTAACCAAGTTGCCTTGAAATTGCAAGTACCACTTAACATTCATTTGGTTCACTGTAGCTACAATATCACTAAAATTAGAGTACCATCGTACCACCAAAACTGGTGACATATATTGATTGCTGAAATGTCGTATCCATCTATCGCACCCGGCAGACTCAACCCTAACATCCCGTCGTTGCATGATCTGTGGAAGCGTCCGCCTAATGTGGAAGCGTGTGAGCCTAATTTAGATATCTGCCTCTGCTAAATAAATCAACAGGCTAATGTCGGCGGGCACCCGGGCTTTGGGCTGAGCTCCAACTGTGGTTCCTCTACTGCAGGAGGAGCTAAGGTTAAAGGTGCACTAGACTTTGAAACGTTCATCACTTTGTTTGGCTAGGCTAGTGTTAGTGTTAAACAATCTGTTATTACTTTTTCAAAAAGTGTTCTGCATAAAAAAATATTGAAAATATTCTAAGAAACATCTGCTTCTTGACCTTTATGTCGTGTGTCAGATCAAAAATAATAAGTCAATTTGCCACACTCCGCGTTCAAGGTCAACAGCTGAATTTAACCGCTAATCCAAATAATTCAACCATCAGGTGAACGAACAAAATTTATGTATTGTTAGCGAGCCGAACTATTATGGAAGTAGACCAGCTCGGAGAGTTTGTGCAGAGTAGTAGTATACTAGAGCGTGTTCATATACGCACAATGGTAAAATTATATTCTCCTTCAAAACACTATCCATTCGTGCACATTCCTTCAGATGGTTATTATTAATACACTCTAGAAAATATATTAGACTATTTTGGCAATTTAAATGACTGCCATGTTATTAAATAGCCCATATTCCACTGATATAATTTGTGAACAAAATTTCGATAGCGCATAATCTAGTGCAGTTTTGAGCAACAGCAGCAACGAAAATGTGGTTGGTAAATAATCTGACTCCACTGACGTTGCGTAATAATGATTTCACTGCAGCAAGATACCTTCCTCGGATGGCGTTGCAATGTATTTTTCGTTTTCTTTGCAGAAAGCGTGAGGTGGATACATGCAGGAAAAATAACTAAATAAATTGGTTAACTATAAAACGTAGTTTTGTGAAATGTAAATAATAATAATAATAATAACACTTTTTTAAGAACCATCAAATGCATATAAGTACATTTGATCCACAACCTAAATGAATATAGATATGAGTAATCCGCCAGGCTAAGGCAGACGAGTCAAATCAGGAAGCCCATCAAAAATAAATAAAAGAAATCGTTGTCATATTGTTTTCCTTCTAGTGTGCACAGTATTTCACTCCAACGCCCTAACATTTACGACACAGCAAGCGCATCGCTTGTGCAGATTGCAATGGGGAATTTATTGTTAGAAGTCATTACTTTGGTCATGATGCTGAGTGCCGCTTCACGAAAAAGTACTGTGATGTGATCCGATGAGTTCTCTGCCAATACCCTGCTCACGAACGTCGAGCGCGAGACCTGCATCCGTCGACGAAAGGGGTCATTAACTCACGGTCAGATTTCTCATATTATATGAACAGAAATCTTTCCAAGGTGCATTGCAGCAAAATGGGTAACAATATGATTTAACATGCTGTATTTTTTCTTCATTTGTCGGAAAGAAGAATTTCCGTATTAGCATGTTGCCAACGGCATTTTGTCGTTAGGCCTGTTTAGCAACATCCTTATCATCAGTGCAATCTGCAGAAGCAATATGCCCAAGATGTAGAAATTCGTCCTCAAAATAAAATGTTTCACCATCAAGCGTAACATCAGTCAAGAAGTAATGCTTAGGAACCTTAGACCTGACCAACATACTCGCAATTTTTGAGGTATTAAACACAATATCACAGAGCCAAGATAAATATTTACAAATACCTAGAAAAACTTCTGCACTGCCGATAGAGTAGGACCAATTAACACCACATCATCGGCATAGCTGAGATCATCAACACAAAAATGGGCAACATGACACCCTTCGTTATCCCTACATAATAGGTAATCAGATCATCAGTGTAAACATTATACAACAATGACAACAATTGACCTCCTAGTCTAATTTCATTGGAACAATGAGAGGGAGCTTATTTTGATCGCACAAGATATTCTTGTTCGCTGTACCAAAACATAATCAACTCTACGATATGAGGAGGTGCTCCATTTTAAAATAATTTCCTGTTCAAAGTCCATTGATTTACTCTATCAAATTCTTGATTTGCATCTTCCGTACCATGGCCCTTCTTGATACCAAACTGACTTTCGGCTGGGAACAAATACGCTTGCAATCTTGGGAAAAATGATCTACTCCAGAACTTTGGAAATTGAGGTAGCAATAACATTGGGACGATCATTATTCACGTTGGCCGGGTCCTTTGATGTACATTTTAAAAACGTATTGACAATTACATGCATAACATCTCTAGGCATTTGCTCGGCTCGTATGCAGAGCTAACACCGCAATCAACATGTGAGAAGCATGCTTATAGACTTTTCCAGGAATATCATCATTACCAACTACCTTGTTATTTTTTAATCCTCCTACAATGGCCCCACCCTCGGTAACACTGATCGTTTCGTGCCTATGCTAGGCCATCTAATAATGTTTTTTCCTGCATAGTGAGGAAAGCTTACAGTGTGAAAAATGGATGCTACGGTTTAAATACATTTTAGGTCCTACCGTGGAAAGAATTGGTACATTGGGCTTATGAATTACATGAAAAACAAGGGTTCAACATTGCAGTATGAACGTCGGCGTCCGACGAAAATAAGTGAGTCATGTAGAACACGTTATCCGGAAGGACACCTGACGAAATTCATAACCAAAAAATTATATGTCGGAAATAGCGCAGTGTGGGTTACACCCCAAATATTGAATAACAAGAACAACACATTTCAAGACATAGACATTTTAGCTCATGATAAGAGTGGAACGCAATAACACACCTGGATGCAAAACATGGTAATGTTCAATGGGTAACTGACAAACGCACAAGAATAAAGACGTGCAACGTCAATGATATCGTTTCTACACGACCGTATGCGGACTCACGAAAGGACCAAGAATTGGTTGAGGATGACGTAATCGAAACACAGGGCGACGAAGGTTTATCGTGGTTGGTGCTTGTGCCAGACACGCGCTCTCTAGCGCAGGCGGAGCTTACAATGTTCAGTTGGATCTCCGGTGAGTGGTGACGCGCGGTTGAGTTGGTGGTGACTCGTAGACTGCTAGCCCACCAAGCGTGAACAGGGGCTGCAGTCTGGTGACGAGTTAGTTGGTTGGCAGCTAAGCAGAGACTAGAACGGTATGGATGATAGCGATGAAGGAGTAGTGATGGTTGACTTGGCTCACGTGATCAGCCTTTAGTGCTTGGGCTGCTATGTGATGATAGCTGAGAGTACTTGAGGGGGGCTGCTAATCGTTATTGTGGTTGATGCGTCTTGTATTAGTGATTGATAAGTAGAAATATGACGGGCTCGTCGAAGTTGTTCCGCTCGGTCTGAGATTTACAGCGGAGGTGAGCGCGTCTTCTCGGCAATTGGCTGGCAGAGTTGGTGAGAACTGCGCAAGCTTGCCCAATATGTGTGGGGCAACCATCTGTATGGTGATTGAGTGCAGCTTTCCCGTGTGGCATGCCTCATGAGAGAAGAGGGTGCTGGTGCTGCTTCTTTTGTATTGTTGTGCGATACTGATGCTTCTGCTGGTTGCTATAGTACACCGCAGATGGAAGCGTGAAAGATAGAATCAACCGTACCAGATGTAGGACCCCAAACTTACATAGTGGCACAGCCAGGGTCGACAAAGAACACAATGTACAGTCGGCAAAAAATAGTATCACACGAATGATGCATTAAGATTAATTACAAGTGCTGTGCATGTATTTGAAGAGAATTTCGGTACAGTTCCCTTCAGCAAAGGGCAGTTGAATAGATAAATATAACCATAATTATTATTATTCGCATCGAAACACTCTACGGCACAATAAATTCCCTTTAAGGAATGATCAATTGCAATGTTAAACAAAACGATACTGGAAACCCTTTCGAATTTAGCTACCTGTATCATCAATACACGATTATAACGAACATGCTAAAGGTTGATTATATATAAATTCTCTGCGTAAATGATCAATGATCGATATGCAAGAGAGAGATAATTGCTGTCGTGACTGTAGATAGCGTGGATGAATGCGTTTTGGGAGCATGAGTGTTGTCTCGTTGTCTAATGCTGTTATATGTATTTTAAAGGGCTGATGTATACTCTTCATGTAGCTCTTGCCACTACAAACCAGTAGCTCCTTTAACTGGTCATCATCTGTGTGTAACCTCTACTTCTTTCCACATGGAGTGAATACTTCACTTTCCCGTGGTGTTATTATCCAGTAGTAGGGCACCCATGGGCCCGAGCTCCTGCAGAAATAGTTTTTCTCCATCGTGTTAGTGGGAGTTGGTTACCTGTCAACCTTCTAACACATATTTATTTACTTCCAGAGCATGCATCCCCAATTTATAATGAACGAAGTTAGCATTTCGAAGCGAGTAGTCGGCTAGGATGTGTTAATAAATGTTCATTTAAAAAATAGTACATTTCCTAATAGGTGACGGGAACTTTACTTTTGACAATAATTCATCCCCTCAGCATTTGTTGCGTTGTAGTTAACTATAGAGTGTAGTGGGGGGGGGGGGGTAGGTGAACATTCAGCCTCGAAAGGGTTTAGGCTGGAAAGTTTTGAACGGAATGTGTTTGGGCTGGAAAGCAATTACCAGCTAATATCTTACCTTGGAAAAATATAGGATGGAATGTTGATACGACGGAAAACGTTGACGATCGAATTTCAACACGGTAGGACGCATTTTCAAATATTTTTTTACGAACCGAAACTGTTTAGCACGGAATTTTTTAGGACCGAAAGTGTTTTCGCTGGAATTATTTTGCCTCGAATATTTTACGATGGAAAGAATCTTAGCTGGAAACTACCCCAAATCATCTGACACCGTTATGTATAGAAGCGAATAGTTTGGCCCAGAAATGTTTTTGAACGAAAAGTGTTTTGAACGGAAAAATCTACGATGGAATTTATTTTCCCCGGAAATTGTCTTTGGATGGTATATTTTTAGCTGTAACCTAACCTAACCGAACCTAACCTAACCTAACCTTACAAGAAAGAAGTATAGTGTTTTTTGTTCATCGTCCATATACATAAATAAAATAATTTTCAGCGTAAAAACTTCCCGTTCTAAACAGATTTCGCCCAAAATATTTCCCGGCTGTAATACATTCGACTGAATCGAGTTGCCCACAACAGACTATTCGATCGGTACGCACTTCCAGCGAAAAAAAAACGTCGTAAATAGTTTCTATCCTGAATAATTCGATGCTATCAACTTTCCATCCTAAACCCTTTTGCCCCAATTCCCTTTCTGAGCACAAACGTTTCATGTCAATGAACAATATGTTCAATCTTCTTTCCAGGCTACAGGTTTTCGATTGAAAATCTTTCTTTCGTAAACACTTTCGATCGAAAACAGTTTCTAGCTAAAATGAATCCGTAGAATTGTTTCCGTCGCAAACACTTTCTGGGCTAAATAATTCGAGCGTAAATACCCTGCTTATTTCATTCATTGCTTAACAAGTAATATAGCCTGGTTCTCATTCATTATTAAACAGCCATATTAAAGTAATGGTATCCTGAAAAGTCAGTCCCACTTTATTTAGTACAGCTAAATAGCTACTCATACTAAAATGTAAACATGTGTTTTTGAATTGTACGTAAAAACTTGTGAGCTGCAAAGTTGCCAGCTGATTCTCAGTAGCTGAGGTATTTATGCGACTGTACAGTAGAATTTTGAACTCAACGGTTTGGTCGCTAGCTATACGGTATCGTTTATATTGTGTTCATGTAACATGATGTGCACAACTTATGACGATGGATTTATTTGTCTATAAAATATAGCTACCTGTAAATATTTGAAAGTTCCCTTCAAATGTCTGTGATATAGATATCAATTCTAATGTTCAACGAATTGCTGTGTAAAGATTATATAAAATAAACAAAAAAAAACACTCGTGAAAAACAGCAACAAAACAATCAAAACAATATAAAAACACTCACAGAGTCATCTATAATATCGGTGTGAAGGGGAGGTAAGGGCAGGTAAAGGCCACACTAGACTGGTAGAGCAGTTACATATAGCTATTTATTTGTTATTGTTAATAATAGTTGAATCCACTGCCAAAGTATTTTTGTCAATCATTCCAGTCTTTTTATATAATTATAACCCTAACTTTAAAATTCAATCTGATAGCTTCTCCCACTTCAGTATGTAGATGGATCGTCTTGTTGACACCAAGGCTATGTAGTTATTCAGTTTAGACAAAAGGACAATAAGTCCTGTCCCGAAGATCGGCTGCCGTGGCCGAGTGGTTAGCGTGTCCGGCTGCAGTGTCAGCATCTGGTGTTGCATGTCGCGAGTTCGAGCCTCGGCATGGGCACAGCGATCTTGTGGGGGGGGGAGATTGGGCGTTTCCCCCTCTGTGTCAGCCTAACTTGACCACCCTCCTAACTAGGGGGAAACGGCTGTATGTCTATGTCTATACCGAAGATTTTAGGACGGATGTGGCGTCTGTTGGGTCGGCTGGTGACCGGTTTCGGTACTGTGCCCGCCGACATGAGTATCTGTATACATACGCAATATATGGCATGATAATGCTTGATGAGCACATCTAGGCATGAGGCATGTATTGTATGAATGAGCATACATAGACATATAGATATGAATGCCTTAACGATACGGTATTTTTGCGTTACATAAGCCTGATTGAATGTGTAACACACTTGGTCACAGAACAATTGCCCTAATACAATCACCCTATAAGTATTGCCCATCTGTTGTCATAATGAAATATTGTGTCTTTCCAGCATGTCTATATAACTCAAAAAAATACCTCACTAAATGCACTTGCTCTGTGCCTATATATGAATATTTATGTCATTTTGGCTTCATGTCTATGCGTGCTTATCAACATCATGCCATATATTCTGTAGGCTTGCACATGCTACTCCTGCTGCAACACGCCATAGCATATTATGTCGGCGGGCACAGCACCGAAGCCGATCACAAACCAACCCGGCCAGTGGTTGTCACATCTGCCCACACTGTCCGGAGAGACTCATTGTCTGTTCTGTCCAGAGTTAATTGCCAGTTAGCCTTGTCAACCCCTACATTCTTATGATGTCATAAGCCTACAACGGCAATACTCATGCCTCTCAAAGGCACCATCCAAACTGTGTAGAGTTGTGACGCAGCAGTTATTCCAGCTCTCAAAGCCTGCCGCGTCATCATGCAGGTTATTCATATTCAAGCAAACTTTTGCCATATGTTTTTTGTGATCTTGTATTGATGATTCAACCGGATAAATTCAAGCGTTGTTATCAGTATGGTTTTCTGTTCCAATAACAAGCCATTTATTGTTTCGAGCAGTTGTACCTTGGGTTTTTCACGTGTCCACTTCATGTACCGTCGTCAGTGCATCAGCTAGTAGTCAACTTATAAAGGTAATAAAGTGCTCTGCTATATCAGTTTTAGCAGTACTTACTTTCCAAGGTATTTTTTGTTTCTGCTTCAATATATCTGTGTAATGATGAATGAGAATATGTCAGCCACCGGTAATATGGTTAGTGGTAGTAGCAAGTACTCCGGTGAACAACAGGAGCTATGAGGCTTGGACAAGGGTTCCATGTCAACAGTGATTGAACATGGTTCAATTTATGCATATTGCTGCCGACTTTTGAAAATTAGTTACAGTATTGTGCAGCGGCCACAATGACTTTTCAGATGATGTTCAAATAACAAGGTGTGAGAACCACTCTGGCAACAAAGCACATAACTATGCTTTAGTTTCTGCGCTCCCAATATTTCCATCTTGGCGGCCAGGACTGGATAGCGATGCTCGTGGGCATCATTCATCGGACTCCGTCATGCGACTGGTGCACAGAATAATGCCTCTGTATCGATGCTTGATAAATTCAAGACAAGCAATGGAGCTCCGGAGTGTTCCTTTTTTGGCCTGTTTAATATTTGCTACTGGTCCTGTGACGCCGATTGAAGCTGCTTCTCGGGAAGCCTGACTTTAGGCCCGCGGGGTCAAAGCTGAAGGGGAAGACCACCTTTTGTTAAAAAGAGTAAGGTCTCCTTTGCGAGATGTCTCAAGTTCCGAAACACTAAGCTACATGTACACCAATTTTGCACATTAAATTGAATAGCAATAAATGCAATGTTTGGTCCCAGTCTGGTAACCCATAAGTCTAGTTGATAGCAGTCAGCTTAAATTTTTGTCCTCAATTAAAGAATGAAGGGACTGGTTCCGCTGAGTGGTATTGATGGCATGGTATCTGTGAACTGGCTTGTAGGCAATATTTTTGGACGAAATCATCAAAATGTTTACAATTTGGTCTCTTATAGTAATGCATTAATGAGTGTGCGCGGAATTAGAAGATGAAGCAGTTTTTTTTGTGGAATTGCTTCCCGAGCTGACAGAAAGTGCACTCAGGCTTCGGCTGCTAAATGGTTGATTGTATTCAGCTTCCAAAATTAGACTAGGTAAACATATTATGTTCACCAAACTCTTAACACACAAGTAGGGAAGATTTTTAATAGTTTGAAGTTGAGTCTAACCACTTCTTTATTATCATCATTATCCACATATATACTTCTATTCACACTGAATCACTGCTTAGTGTTTGCAGATGAAGCTGCTTGAAGTTTGCTAATTGAATGGTACTTATAATTCCAAGATACCTTGATAAATAATAAATGACATTAATTTATTTAAATTTAAATATTACCAACTGGGCGTAGCCCTTCTTAAGGCGTAATAATGATTGACTCCAAATTATATATGATTACTTTTAATTATCATGAAACGAAGGAGGGCGTTAAGTTATAATCCGCCCCTACAAATTATCAGCCATTAAATGAAGGTCCCACGAAATTTTTGGTTTGTCTAATTATACTCAATGACTTATCTTGAGGGGGTGCATCCAAGGTAAATACAGAAAGTGAAAAGAAGAATGATAAGAAAACCTGCATGAAATCCTGGGCAGCGGCTTGTGGAGGTTTCTTCCGTTGCTAATCTTCAGCTCCGGGACTTTCCTAAAGTTTTGGCGGGGCAGTCCTAGGAAACTTCTAGCTGTCCACAGACGTTCTGCGCCAATCACGGAGCATAAAAAGAGCTGCCCATAAAACACATGTTTCCGCCGATGCCACACTGGAGAATAATTACACCTCATTCTGTTTGCCTCAATGCAGGCAGAAAGAATGGGCGGACAGAGGAAATTGCAATAAAAAAAATACTTCTTAATTAGTGTTTTTTTTATAAATAAATTCGGACCTAATGTCTTGAAGTATACAATAAGCTAAACTTGATTATCATATTTTCAGAGTGAAGTTGTGCAATGAAATGTGAATTAAGATTCACGCCCAAAAATACATTAACCCAATAATGTGGAAAATATAGATTGATTATCTTACTATTATCCAAGGATCAGGAATTTGAAGTAATTGCTTGCACTGCACATGCCAATTGGCCCCTTCGCCCACATGTAGCTGTGTGGTATATTCATTGGCATCGAAAACAGTTTTTCCCTATGTCTATAGAAAATCTCCATCCAAAAATATCACTAATCTGTAAGAGTATTGCTTGGAGAATTTGAGGATCAATAGGCATATTTGAATTCTCACCTGTCGTCGTTGGAGACACTTAAATGATGAATGTTCCAGGGTAACCCTTGAAATTAGCTATATTATTGAGCTATAATTAGTTATTTTGCGCCATGTGATATGGGCATGTGATGATGTCTCAATATTTCCCGTTGTATAAGGAATGATATGTTAGAGGTATAATTTGGAATTCCACACTGATATCTCACGTTCCTAATAAATTCACTTGGAATATAATGCAAAATATACTGAGCACTTGCTATTGATTTCACACGGTTATAGGTTGTGGATATGTTGGTGCGGTAGTCTCGTGCTCCACTAATATATAGTAACACTAACGTATTGTAATATCATATATATCTACGTACATTACACCCTAACACGTATTCAAATACAAGTGAGTACATATCCTGCGTAACTTGGCGAGCCCCCTTTGTCACGAATCTGTTAGATGGCATAAAAAAAGCACACAACCCTGTGACGGAATGAATAAGGTTCAAAGATGAAGGTGGTTACATGGATACATGACAGAGTTGGAATGAAATACACGACATAGATTAACAAGTTGAGTTAGTGCCTGGATACATTTTATTCGCATGGATACATTTGATGTCCCTCTCCCACATTATTATGTAAATAACAAAGCTCAATATTAGAGAGGTAAAGCACATAACCACCTGTCAGCCAGCCTATCAGGGACATCTCCCAGGCTAACATCCACATACATACAATGGGCCCACAACGTATAACGGCAGATAGATGTCAAACATTATTTCTATTCATATCGGGATATTCCTGCACCAGCAGGATTCTGTCCACCTCTGCATTATTGGAGATATTCGTATCCCTCACTACTACATAAAGCCTCCAGGAAGGGATTATTAGATTTTATAATACACTCCTGGAGGCAATATGCACTTTTTCTAGCTCGTACCTTAAGACCGTCAACATAATATGCTGCAAATACATAGCTAGCACTCGTTCTTCTAGGTACACCAACCAGCATATGAAAAATATCAGTGTATGCTACTCTCAGCTTACTGATAGTGACTCTCGTAAATCTACTCCACAGTGAGTTCCAGTAGATAGGGTAGCAATAGGTTTAAAAGAGCTGTATTTCAACATCTGCCGTGCAGAAGTTGAATTTCCTTGTAAGCTGATTGCCAACCGCGTTTAATTCCCGAAGTTGCTTGGAGACATCAGCATTGTCACACCAGTCGTTTGTTATTAGGTGACCTATGAAGGGGAAACTGGAAACTGGAACCTTAGCATAGTGCGTGGTTTTACTAGCATACAAACAGATTTGCTAGTTTTGTACTCAATATTTAGCGTTACGGCCTCCACCTCGCATATATGCAACATAATTTGAAGGGCATCCGCATAAGGGGCGAGTAGGACCATATCGTCGGCATAGCTAATAGCGTTAGTACAGCAGTCGCCAAAATGACACCCACACGGCTGGGAGCGAGACGCTCGTGTAGGCTGTCTACATACACATTGAACAGGAGGGGCGAAAGAAGGCCTCCCTGCCTTATTCCATAGGTTGTTCGGAACGGATTTGATGTTGAGCTTCCCCACCGTATCGCACATTGTTGTTGTTCGTACCAGTATATAAGTAGTTTGACGAGGTGCACGGGCGCCCCCTTTCAATGAGTATTTTGAACAGTGTCCAGTGAATAACGCGGCCAAAGGCTTTTTTGGCATCTAGAAAACACAGGTACAGTAGCGAGCGAAAATTCGATTATGATTTAAAACTAAGCAAAATCTTCAATGTAATTTTCCCACTTTATATCTGAACTTATTGGAAATTTTAATAATATTACATAATAAGAAGCTTTATCCACACATAGTACCGTGAGACATTCTTTAAATAAAGTTAAATTCCACGTGGGGAAAATCGAATTTGTTTTTGCAGTTACAGACTAACCATAAACGAATATTTGCTAGCTAGTGTACACTGACACACCTCTACTAACAAAGAAAGTAATAGTTTGTCTTAAGGTAAAATTAGCCATTTCCGTTCCATGTTGAGGCATGAAGCCAAATTGGTGTGATGTTGTTTGGAGACATTCACCATGTCAGTTCTAAATCCCAATTTCTAGTAGCTTTGATGCGGGAGTAGCTACTGATATTGGCCTGTATTTGCGTACATCTGTCGCACATTTTGTCTCTGTTTTTATGGTAGGTTTTACAACTACATCCATAAGTGGCTTTGGTAGGTAGTTAGACTTGAGGCAGCCAGTGGAGAAAATAGACATGACACGGAGAAATTGAACAAGACCATACCTTAAGACTTGCTGGTATACCATCTTTCCCAACAGCTTTTCCATTTTATAATCTCTTGACCGCTGATCAAAGCTATCACATACTGACTTCATCATCATTATCATTGTTTTCCTGGCTAAGCGCCTCATTAACAATATTCGAGTCAGCATCGTTGTTAACACTGTTCATTATTCCATCAAAGTGTTTGCCTCACATCTCAGCAATATTTCCCTCCCCAGTAATACCATTCACACATTGAGAAACAGAGCCGTCTTTCGGTTTCAGATTTTTTTTTCCAGAAATCGATCATCCGCCCATTGATCATCATTCTCCCACACAACTAGTTGCTGTCTTGCATGATCAGCTACGCTTGCGTCATGCAAGACAGCCACATGCCTGGTCCATCCCGGGACCCCTGCGCATTCCGCGCGGCATTATTGTCACGAACGCTTCTTTAACAGACACCAGAACTGCAAAGCAAATACACCCATAGAGCTCATCTAATTTATCCATAACAGCATTTGCATGTATTTGAATCAACTCTGGTGACAGAAAAGTTAGCTTATTGATAATAATTGAACAAAGCGTTTCTGCTTTCTGTCATTGAACTACCAGTTAATTGATTGAGTGGCTGCATCCGCTCCTGTCATTATAGGGAGCGCACGTAGTGAGAGCTCAGCATGGAACGGCAAGTGGTCTGACAAGAGCGTTTATTCCCCAACAAAAACCCGCGTGACATTGTTGGAAATGCTGGAGTAGGAGCAAAGTGATCTACACAGTCAACCCAAATAATATCTATCTGTACATTCCTTCAAGTATATGCAATCAGTACTGTAAATAGTAGAAAACATGTATATTTAGTGTTAGAATTATCGTATATATCAATGTAAAAAGAAGCGTTACAAAATAATAAAACACACTACCTAGAAACGGTAGGTACAGTCATATACAAACAAACATGGCACAACAGGTAACTATTACGTTACTAATGATTCCGGAACAACAAAAGACAAAGATAAGTGACATTCTCAAGCACAACAAATCAATAAAAATTATTGATCAGAAATCATCCAGCAAGTCTGTTGGAAACACACCGCAGAACGGTTCACGGACAAACCATTGCACCGATGTTGTTTATTTAATTCGGGATGAGAGCAAGTGTGGTCGCTCTTGCTACATCATAATAATAAGTGCTAAATAGGCAGGACACAGTGTTTCTAGATATTATATATAATTTTTTTTTTTACTTATTTCAGAGTAGGAATTTGTGGAACAATTCAGTCCCAACTATCAATAGTAGGATACCATCTTGAAACCTGACATGGTATACAATTTTCAACAAAAGAAAAACTTACAGACCTCATCTGAGAAAGAAATAGTAGCTATAGCAACTTCGAATGAAATAACATAATTGCCAACGATACACAACTAGGGAAATATTTACTAACGAGGAGACATTCCTTATATGAAATAACACTAGAGTTTTCAGTGCTGTAACAATGATTCAAGAAGTAAATGTGCTGAGTAATTGCACTTATAGTCTTTGTCAGCAGTGGCTGATCTTTGAAAACGTCCATACTGTGCATACAGGTATAATTCATAAATAACAAATGTATGTTCCGCTCTGGCAAAATATTTGCCGACTACCTATTGCAGACTAGGGTCAGAATGTATGAGACTCTCACAGTGAAATTATTTCCATGTTTTTTATTAGAATTTAGTTGGGGGTAACTTGTTCCTGTTTAGAAGTACCTTTGTTAATCTAGGGAAAAGTTATGACTTTTATCAAGAGTAAATTCAAATTTATGTTTAAGAAATATTCAAACTCTTCATCCATTCTCAGCTAGCGCTCGGGTGAAGACCTCACAATTCGTGCTACGTGTACTATAAATTAGGATGAAAAATTAGTGAAGCTATTTCAGTAGAAGTTAGCTACGGGCCGTTCCCCGGATATTTAACAATAGATGTTTTCTAGATAGTCTCTTTATTATAAATGTTTTTATTCAGAAAACACTGCATGAAATGTCTGTTTAAATGTTCTGCGGGGTTTTCCAGGTGTAGCTAATCGCTAAGCCTAGAGATCATTGGTGGTTCTACAGTGACGTGGCAAGCTTCTGTTGATGCCTTGCCCGCTATAGAAACCCCGTGGCCACAGTAAACACAGTGGTACACGGGTGGCGGGAAGAACTTGTATGAAAAGCGCCTATCTTGATCCCATGTATGCTTGCAGTTACTACCGGCCCCTTGGGAGCTTGATGCAAGAAACCCATCCGGATCAAGACCCTAACAAAATTAGGAAAGAAGAATACCAAACCAGAACTGCGCGACATGTCATCACTACCTAATATAAGTTTGGTCGTACTAAAATTTGTGTTTTTTTTTCCAAATCTTAAGTGAAGAAGGTCTTTTGTCTAAAATAAAGGTGTGTCCTTCCGACTAGGAGGTACTCACATAGAGCCATTTAACTGATCTCCCGTTGTGATTAACATGAGTGTGCGTGTCCTGTGGCAGGAGTGCAACATCTACAAAGTCTAGTTATTGTCAACCAGAAGTACCTGCAATTCGTCAAATGTTCTGCTGCTTGGGTGGCAGTTAAAGTCCTCCATAACACAAACATGATCGTGATTTGATCTCCTTAATATAGCCTCTAGTTTCCATTATACGCTAAGACCAGCTCTTCATTATGATGAGCAGCGTACGGCATATACATGTTAATGAACAGAATTGACATTCCATCTACTTGCAAAGATAACTTGAGCATCCTAACATCATTGTAGTGTTCTATTTTTACATGCGGACTAACCCTATCAGACCATAAGAAGGTCAATCCACCATACGCACGTCCTCTAAGTATACATTCCTCTGAGATTTTTGACGAGGTAGAAAAAGATTGAAATGATCCGTCTCGAGAAATAGAGAGATCATGTTTGAACAGCCAATTCTCTTGTAACACACATATATAATTATTTGCCCTTTTTTTCACAACAATTTCTGCACAATTAAATCCATTACAGTTAAAGGTGACAGAGCGAAGATTATCGAAGAGAGTTTGCGTTTTAGAGAGCAGAGTAGGGAGTACACATTGACTAGCTTTTATCCGAGGTCTCACCATTCTTCTTGTACTCGTAGAAGTTTCGTACACGGGCACCTGCTGGCGAGCCATCAGGCGTTTTCAGCCGCCTAATTTGCTGATAGCTCGCACTAATTTAAAAAACTGTACATTTTCCGAGCCGCTTCAACTTTTCTACCGTGTAGCCGTCCACTGCTATTTGCCGACGTACCTCACTCAATATTTGCTGGTCGGTGACGTCGCCGAAGATAAAAATGTAAATGCTGCTTGTTCGTGTTGGGAAAGCCCCTATTGTAGTCCAACGATCAGTTCCAATTGGATGCTTTGTCCTTTTTATTTTTATGTCCTCTTTCTGAAACTTACCGCCTTTCAGGTACTTCCCTTATCTTTGGCTGTCAGTTGTTCGTGATAGCCAGCCGGACTATACCTAATTCCTTGTTTACTCGTGCCATGTGTTGTGCAGGTCGGTTTTGTCGTATCTTCCCTTCTGCTAAATTCTGCGGCTACGCCTAGCAGTTCGGAAATTACATCAGCCGGTTGAGGGTTTAGCTTTGGAGGCTGGGTGGTGGTTGAAAAAATGCGGTAGGGAAAATTAGTGGTTGCATAGATTTGGTTGTTGTCGCGATGGTTGATGTGGTGAGTGATGTGTTGAGTGACGATGTAGATGATACTGTTGTGTTGACAGTCCTCCTTATAATGAACCAAAATCTTAAATTAGGCAATTAATGGTTGCCAATAAGTAGACTGAACGTCAGCAAGGTCATCCATCTGTGGGGGCTGAGGTTGTTTATTTATGTACAGCTCTAGTGACTTAACAGCTCCTACCTCTGTAGTATCTGGCCCGAATAACCAGAGTGTAAATTTGCCACCACAAGGTTGGGACCCCAATCCTCATAGGAAGATGCCCAGTAATACATGCCAATTTATTTACTATGATCACATTAATTATTATTCTCTATTCTTTATATTGCATTAAAGGTTTCTCAAACTATCTTTGTTCAATTAACGTAATTTTTGTGGACATTAATTTTATTGAATATTTAGCAAACTTTTATAATGGAGAAGACGTGGCCGGCAGAGTATAGAGGGAGCACTAGAACGCGAACCGGCAGATGAACATCAGTCGTCACTGTGAGAGGGCAGCCCATTCTTCTGTGTCGGCTCCTTCCGTCGCTCCTTACTTATTACCCCGAACTTCGCTCGTTGTTTTCCATCGCCATCTGTGTAATTGCAGTTTATTTCCGACAATGACTGAACAATGTGTGCATCAGTAGCGCTGCCAATTTAGTGCTAAAAGTGGTAACTACAACTGAACTTTTTTCAGCAAAGTTTTATTAATATAAAGTGGTTGATTAAATACTAGTTTCCAACCCTTTTTGTCTTGAAACCGGGTAAGCGGCTGCGATCTTATACTGACCATGAAAACTTGCCGCCCTCTGACCAATCTGACTTTGAGTGGTAGGGGTGCCGGGTCAAAAAACTACGGGCGCAAACACATCTATCGAAACTGACGTTTATTGACTCTGAATTGGCCAATGTCAGTCTTGCGTAACGCAGGACATGAGACTGACATTGGACGCTTTGCATCCAAAATTATGAGCCAATAATTTGCATTAGGAAACTAATGGATGCTATGGGGACGTTTAGAGGATATAGGCTGGCTGGCAAGATTATTAAAGTTAGTGCGTTTTTTTACAAGGTACTTTGCGAAGGATTCACATTTTCATCTGTGTTTCAATATTAAGGTTTAATTTAGTACTCTTGTAGCCAAGCATCTTTTGGGATCACATGATTTGATTTGATTAGCACTGTTGTATAGTTGCAATAGCTACTCCAAGGCTAAAGTTTAAGTTTAATGACACTGCTGGTAGTTAGTGGTAGGTAGCAACATATAAATTTTACTTTGGCAGTTAGACTGTAACCATGAAGGGTTAAAAGATGGTCAAACTTGAATTTAAAATTTATATTTTTGGAAAAATGATCCATTAAGCACTAAAAGCAATTTAAGGGACATAAGGCTCAGAGCGTTACCACCTTGTGTCCATGAGCAGGCAGTGCAGCGTTTTGTCCAACAGTGTCCCGCACTGGTGGCTGATGGTCCTCTGCCTAGTTGGTCGGCTGCCTGTTGCAGCGTTGGTCGAAGCCATCCAATAAGGGGTCAACGAGAACTTCCAGTCTTGTTCTTTGGAAGTTTCACCCCTAGGTAGAGATACGGGGACGGGTCCGGCATGTTTTTGAGGCGTCACTAGTTCCATATTGGTACTGAGATTCTAATTCGTAGAATCTCCTGGGTGTCCTTGGTTTCTTTTGCTCAGCCAGTTTGCTGCCCCGGCAACGGAGCTGGAAGAAAATGTATAGCACTTAACATTTACCTTAACATTTACCTTCCTTCACCACAAAACATGTAGCTATCCAACATCATTTATTAAGATTTATATTTCATATAGTTCATGATAGGAAAGAGCAAAATGTATTGCCTACTTTGGTCTAGTTATAAGGTTTATGTTGTTGGTGGTGTGAACTCTTTGCAGTGATTACAGACTGGCAAGGCAGACATACACATAATCATTGGTCAGTTCATGGATTTTACCAGTCCAGAGAGTATTTTATGGAACATGCTGGAAATACCTCAGCTTTGCCCAAGTTCAGCAGCATACTAATCCTATATGTAGAAAAATCAAGCTTACAATCAAATGTACAAACACCCATGCAGCACTAGACGTAGTGTACACAGGTGTTAATAATTATTTACAACGGTAAGTGACTGGCTGAACTTATTGGCATCCATGTTGAGAATTTCATGCTATAAATGACTTGTGTTATATTATTAATTGATATCAATCTAGCCCTTTTTGTAAATTAGCCATTCCGTGTGATCGTGGCTCAAGTTGTATGCTGGGGTGTGGCTTCATACCGTCACATTTTGCAGTCATATTTTCTATCCTATCTATCCTTTTATGTTTGTTTTAAAAACACTTTGCACATATCTTTCACTACTACCCACTGCACTTTTATTAATATATAGGAACGTCGCACACTAGAAACTTTATTGCTTACCCGTTCGTTCGGCTCAGTGTCGTGAATAAATGAGCACCCGGGTTTTGGGTGATGCTAAAAGCCTTTGGGTTTAGCCTCTGTGCAAACTCTAAATTCGTTTTAGTACTTATATTCTACAGTTGGATGTTCCAGCGATGCTAGTCTTTTAGGTGTTGGAAAGGTTGAATGTTAATTAATGGAGGGTAATTTACCCTTTTCTTTGTTACTCAAAAAGTTAATAGTGAATGAGCTTCTTTGAGCTATAACAATTCAAGTAAATTGGTGCTTTCACTTGCAAGGCACAATCTGACTCCAAGTTATGCTATCCTTTTCTACAAATGAGGTTGAGTATTATGGGCAAGCACCAATAAACAGACACAAGGACAATAAGGCTCAGGTGAATCTTTTCTTTGGTATTGATCCCAACTTAACTGAATTTTAGCTGTCCAAGAATAATATAGAAGGGGAAAAGAAGATTTGATAGGAAGGACGGCATTAAATCTTGGTGGCGTCAATAGATACCAGAGGGAGTTATCTTGGGGGGAACTTTTGTTCAGGTTCACTGACCAGGCCCGAGTTCAGTTTCCGTCTTGCCTGAAGACGGGTGTTCTCATGGCCTCAGTAGCAGAGGGTGAAAGGCTGCACACAGAACATAGTTGGCTAACAATGTGTGACAGGGAAGATAATCACATACCATTCTGCCTGCCTCATACAGGCAGACAGAATGGGTGCATGTACTAAACAGTGTTATATCACAAGAGAAATAGCATACCACTAAGGTGTAGCTACCAGGAACAAAAAAAAATGAAGTCTTAAGCTCCCTAATGAATGATATTATTTAAAAGCTGTCAATATTCAAAAAATGTTATTTACACTTTATAGGCACTATATAGCTATATATATATCTATACATAGGCATAGATCAAGGTAGGGTGCTACTCAGAATTAAAGATTGCTATCATGTTAGCATAATTGACAATCTTGGTATGGCATTTGGCAGAGAAATCCCCCATAGCTAGCTTTGTGTCTTGCAGTTGCAATCTTGTATCCAGGTATTTACAATAGTGTCTTGCTGCAGAAATCTGCAACTGTATTTATTAGTCTGCTCTACACTGGGGATAGGACATATTAAACACTGTTATTCTCACCTGTCTTCTGAGGAGCAGTATCCAAGGTAAGCCTATGGTTATCTAGCCTAGCTAGTCTATCTATATGTTTGGCCAGTAGTCTTGAGGGAACACTTTCCTCTGTGGCCACGGTATCACTTCCTTAATTTTGTTGCTATATTGCGACCCGCCAAGCCAAACGTAAGAGTCTAGAAAAAAACCGCTCAGCTTGTGCCAGATTCATGTACAAAATATTTCTCCGAATTTTGTAAAAATATTTCACTGAATCTTGTAAAAATATTTCACTAAATCATTTATTCCATCTGATTCATGTTCTGTGGCTTTTAGTGCGTGGGTATACATATTTATTTAGGGAAAATAAATATTTGTTGCACTGCCATTATGGTTGGAAGCTGTTTGTACTAGCTGAACGGAAATGTTGTAGCTACCTACAGAGATATGCAACAATGAGATCAAAAGATGCGATTGTTTAATCGTAATAGTGCTTGTGATGCACGCATAATGCGTTTAGTGTTATTAGGATAATATAGGGTCAATTAAGGACCTCTACAGTCTACTATTTTGCTGTCTCTTTGGAATTAGACACTAAAACAATATGCGTTAAGACCATTTGTAGAAACAACTGCTCTCTAAAGACGACTGAATGTCAGCATGACCTAACATAGATCAAAATTGACGTTTATGGACTCCGAATCGGTCAATGTGTTCGATTACTAAAGAAGATTTATATTTGTTTGCAATTAAATGTTTGAGGATCATGGCGGGAGTGACACTGAGTGACAGGATCAATAGCAACGTTGCTCGAATTAGAACGGAGACTTAGAAGAAGTTAGACAGTGTAGATGCACGTGTTCTGCAAAAGATCGGTCACCAGGTGGGATGGATAAAATGAAGATTGGTGAAAAGTGCAATGGAAGCGGAATTGAGTGGACGTGGGCCTAGCGGTAGTCCAAAGTTGAAATTGATGTATGGCGTGAAGCATGCATTAGAAAGGAGAGGCATAAGTACAGAGATAGATAGAGAGCATGCAATGGGTAGGTATGAGGAGAACGGTTGTGAATGGATGAGTTCTGACGCTGCCCTAATGTGCTTTCCCACCCTTGGCATCACGTTGAGGAACGAGATTATAGTAGGAGAGGAGGGAAGCACTGATGCAGCAGGGGTGAACCAGCTTCACTGTCGGGTCTTCTGCTGGCACTGACCTTGGACCGCCTCCTGATCTTGAGTGTGTGTTCCGGGGTCTTTTGGCTGCACCATTCAGCGCAAAAGGGCTTAGTTTGTTCAAATGTAAGTATATAAGAGAAATGTGATATGCGCTTTGCCGTCGACCACTCTTTTTTCCTGGAGGATTGGGTCTAGTGTGTGTATCATAAAAATGTTTTTTAATTTGCTGTGATTCTCTAATTTTAAAAGCTGAGAAGACTACTACCTGGTTTTGTATTATTACAGTGACTTGAATAAGAGAATCTTGTTTAACAAAGAAAATTATTGATATACTAGGGGCCCGACTAGCTCGGCTGAACTAATCTGTCATGGAAACCTCTTACATGGCAAGAAACTTGATTTATTCTAAAAGCGTACTAATTGAAAGGTTGTTTCCAAAACTGATATCGTCGCGCTGTACGGCCAGTGTGCACAATTTGGCGGGCAGCGTACGTGAGCATTTAATAGAAAATATTTTATGCGCACGTGGATCCTTGAGATGTAGGGCAAGTGAAGACACTTCTTCAAAACATCGCACACGGAGACAGAACAGCGCTCGTAAACAAATCTTTAAACTTTTTGTTGTGCTACAAATTTATGCATGTATTTTCCTCCAAAGCATATAAATTCAAACTGACGCTGAAATTTCTAATCTCTGCACAACAACATCATTAAAGGAATAGTAATTTATTTGGCCTGACGGTCCGGATCAACAGCTGTTTGAGAAACAAATAAAACCAATATCGCATATTTTGGCGGGAGAATAAAAAAATGTCGATTCAAAACGCGTAATGATAGTCAAGTTGGTAATGTTCACGTCTGAAACGGCGACTCGGAAATTGCGTGCAAACGATTGAATATGGTACGAAATCAAAATGTATAAATTGCTGCCCACCCTGGTGTTGTTCGATACCGTAGGGTTGGGCTTCATGTCGACGTGTTACGTTATGTTGCGTGGTGCAGCTGGATACATTTGCTAGCTGCGTCACGAGCGTATTGATGGAACCTTCCCCTCCTATCTAAATTAACTTAGGAGCGCGGGTTTTTAATTCGCCGGGCAAACTGACGTGCTGATAACTAGCGAGACACTTACATATTGTTCTAGGGTACGTAGTTCTAACCCGCGTGGTAAATGTACTTGTTGTCAATTATGTATTGACTACCCCATGGTATCCAACAACCCCATCATAACCACCATGGTTAGTAAGAAAATGTAGCATCTTACAGAAACGATTTCATTGCTTGCTGCTGAACGGATCAGTCATAACATAAACAAACGACGCCGATAAGAGCGTTTTACTAAGCTCTAATACGTATTTTATATACAACACACAATAAAATATTTGAGCATAGAATAGTTTGTTTCATTCATTCAGACATGAATAAAATGTTTATTGAGCACGTCACATCTTTGACGTTCTAAATTCACCCTCGCATTAGCTTTGACGAACCTGTAACCTTCTGAGTCACGACCCCGAATGAGTTCAGCATGAGGCGACATGATTTTGACGAGTTGGGTGACACGCGTGAACATGAACATGAGGTGAAATGCCTCTCAAAACCTCATACCAACACCGGCAGTTTGTACTCATTGCGTCACAAGCATTAAACATAAAGAATAGATAATACGAAAACCATCAATCCAGCGTGCTAATTTTTTCACATCTGTACTTGGCCTTTATTGAAATTAGCTGATTTTTCTAATAAAAAATGAGCCAGACTTTTTGTTTAATTTAAAATGAAGCCATTGTAAGCCTTTAAGGTTTGACCCATGGACTTTGAATTACGAAATTAGTTTATTGGTGAGATGTGACATAATGCAATTCAAATTGTTGCACCACAGAAAAAGATTCAAATAGACATTTTGATAGAAGAAAACAAGAAAGTGCAAGTGGTGATTTATTACTTTAAATGACCAATTAGATAAATGTAATCACAACCAAACATAATGGGGGCGAGACTATTATTGCCACGTGTTAATTAAAGCAACAAATAGTATAGTCTCCTGTCATAATGGTTGGGTGTTCGTGCCGCTCTGGCTCAGGACAGGAAAGGCGGCAAAGACTTTTCACCGTGGTGAGCCTGACGGACGAGAAGAAAAAATGAACACTAAACTTACAGTTGTTGTAGAACTTGTACAATGCTTTAAAAAAACTAAACTCAGCTAAAACAACACGATCAATGACACTGGTCGAACACAAGAGTGAAGGGTGCACTAGAATGTGAGCATTGCCTTGAGAACCTGTTGTTGCCTCTGATGGAGGCTGAGTAAGAGTTAGCCTGGCGGTAGGGCCCGAGCCTCTGGCCTTGCCGACATGTGATTGGCTACAGCCAGACGAGGCAGACTGTTGATGTGACTGTTCCAATTATTCGCTATTTGTAATGCAAAACTTGTCTCCATACGTTTTAAACTGAACAGATGTTGCTATTTGAACTAAGGCTAGTAATGGATGAAAAACATTACTAAAATTTGTCTGTTATTCTCAATTTAAAAACTCTACTTTAATCCTGAACTTAGCATTTCAAGATCCCTGTGCCGCTTCCCAGATGCTGATAGGCTTCGTGTCCATTTCTTGTTGCCGCTCTTGGCACTGATTGGTGGAGCCAAAAAATCCTTGTTGCTGAATGGTTCCTTGGAGTATACGCCGTGAACTCTGAGCTAGAGTCCCCGCACTGCTTGATGGCAAGTTGACGTGCTGAGAGATTCCCGCCGTCAGAGGTAAAACTGCCGTTGGTGTGCCGGTGGATTCCCGCCGCCAGAGGGAAAACTGCATCTACGACACATTTCTAATGGGAGTTAAAACAATGGTCTATAAAAAAATATTTTTTTTCTCAAAAGAAAATTCATTATTTACATAAAGTGAATTGTGCTATAGCTGCTAAGCCCATGGCATCCAACCATAGCTGCTTTAGGCACTGTGAAGTCCTCTTGAATATGTTGTGAATATATACACCGTGATTCTAAATTACTATTTAACAATGAAATAAGCACTCTTGAATGCTTATTGTGTTTGTTCAACGAGTCAGTGAAATACCAAAATACTGTACTCTAAACTAATCAATAAAATCTCAAGACTCAATTTGTTGGTCCTTTTACCGTGACAGTTTCTCTTTGACTTTCGCGGGCGGACGCGACAGTAAAATGTCCAGTTCTTACCAAGGTTTCGAAAAAGTTAGAAGCTCCAACCAACTATTCTTGGAATCATAGAAATGCTTCGTAGTCTAGACAGACCGCAAATGAACATCGGACAGATCATACACCTGCTGCGCGTGTGTGTCTGGAAACCGCAAATATTTTAAAAGGCTTTTTGTGGTTTATAGTTAGATGGTGGATTAATTAATAATGAAGGGAATTAACCCTTAATTTAGTTACTCAAAAACAGGTTAAGATATGAGCTACTGTGAGTTGAATGAATTAAATTGAATTGAAAGTGCTTTCTGTTACAGGGCACCAGAATATAAAAATATCTGACTCCAATTAATTTTTTCCACATGAGAAGGTGGTGTAGGACAAGCACCTATAACAGTATAAGGACATTAAGAGGCAGGTAGTCTTTGGTGATTATATATATATATATATACCCCGACTTATCTTTCAATTAATCCCAGGATAATATAGAAGGGGAAAGAAGAAATATAGGTTAAGATATAGACGGCATAAGATCTTGGTGTCCCGGTTCAAGACTTCAAGGTTG
>SDVV010001461.1:0-25668 GCA_016164225.1 Gammarus roeselii
TTAATTGTTTTAGGTGTTTTAGGTGTTTTAGGTGTTCTAGGTGTTTAGTTGTTTATGGTGTCTTAGGAGTTTTAGGTGTTTATAGGTGTTATAGGTGTTCTAGTTGTTTTAGTTTTTATAGTTGTTTTAGTTGTTTCAGTTGTCATAGTTGTTTTAGGTGTTTTAGTTGTTATCGGTGTTGTATGTGTTCTAGTTGTAGGTGTTTCAATTGTTTTTATGTGTTTTAGTTGTTCTAGGTGTTTTAGTTGATATAGGTGTTTTAGTTGTTTTAGTTGTTATAGTTGTTTTAGATGTTTTAGTTGTTCTAGTTTTTTTTAGGTGTTCTAGGTGTTTAGGTGTCTTAGGTGTTTTAGGTGCTCTAGGAGTCTTAGGTGTTTATAGGTGTTATAGGTGTTCTAGTTGTTTTAGTTTTTATAGTTGTTTTTAGTTGTTTCAGTTGTTATAGTTGTTTCAGGTGTTTAAGTTGTTTTAGTTGTTTTAGTTGTTTAGTTGTTTTAGTTGTTTTAGTTGTTTTAGTTGTTTTAGTTGTTTTAGTTGTTTTAGTTGTTCTAGTTGTTTTAGTTGTTCTAGTTGTTTTAGTTGTTTTAGTTGTTCTGGTTGTCATAGTTATTTTAGTTCTTTTAGTGGTTTCAGTTGTTTGTAGGTGTTTTAGTTGTTTTATGTGTTGTAGTTGTTATAGGTGTTTTAGTTGTTTTACTTGTTTTAGTTGTTTATAGGTAATTTAGTTGTTATATGTGTTTTAGTTGATTTAGGTGTTATAGTTGTTTAAAGTGTTTTAGTTGTTTCAAGTGTTTTAGTTGTTATATCTGTTTTAGATGTTAGAGTTGTTTGTAGTTAATTTAGTTGTATTAGTTGTTTTGGTTGTTATAGTTGTTTCAGTTGTCCAAGTTGTTTAGTTGTTTTAGTTGTTGTAGTTGTTTTAATTGTTTTTGTTGTTATAGTTGCTGTAGTTGTTATAGTTGTTTTAGTTGTTTCAGTTGCTTTAGTTGTTATAGTTGTTTTAAGTGTTTTAGTTGTTTTAGGTGTTTTAGATGTTAAGTTGTTCTAGTTGTTATAGGTGTTTTAATTGTAATAGTAGTATATAGTTGTTTTAGTTGTTTTAGGTGCTCTAGGTATTTCAGTTGTTGGTGATGTTTCAGTTGTTTCTAGGTGTTTTAGTTGTTTAGGTGTTATAGTTGATTTAGGTGTTTTAGTTGTTTAGTTGTTTTAGTTGTTTTAGTTGTTCTAGTTGTTTAGTTGATCGAGTTGTTAGTAGTTGTTTTAGTATTTGTAGTTGTTGTATTTGTTTTATTTGTTTTAGTTTTTTAGTTGTTTTAGTTGTTATAGTTGTTTAGTTGTTTTAGTTGTTTTAGTTGTTTTAATTGTTTTAGTTGTTATAGTTGTTTTATATCTTTTAGTTGATTTAGTTGTTTAGTTGTTTAGTTATTTCAGTTGTTTAGGGGTTTTAGTTGTTTAGGTGTTTTAGTTGTTTCAGTTGTTATAATTGTTTTCTTGTTTTAGTTGTTCTAGTTGTTTTAGTTTTTATAGTTGTTATAGTTGTTTTAGTTGTTGTAGATGTTTTAGTTGTTATAGTTGTTTCATTAGTTATAGTTTTTTTGTGTGTTTTTGTTGTTATAGGTGTTATATGTGTTCTAGTTGTTACAGGTGTTTTAGTTGTTTTATAGGTGTTTTAGTTGTTATAGGTGTTTTAGTTGATTTAGGTGTTCTAGTTGTTTAGTTGTTTTAGTTGTTTTAGTTGTCTTAGTTGTTAGTTGTTTGTAGTTGTTTCAGCTATTTTAGTTGTTGTAGTTGTTTAAGTTGTTTAGTTGTTATAGTTGTTATAGTTGTTATAGTTGATTTAGTTGTTTTAATTGTTTCAGTTGATATAGTTGTTTGAGTTGTTATAGTTGTTTTAGTGCTTTAGTTGTTTAGTTGTTATATGTGTTTAGTTGTTCAAGGGGTTTTAGTTGTTTTAGTTGTTTTAGTTGTTTTAGTTGTTATAGTTGTTTCAGTCGTTTTAATTGTGTTAGTTGTTTTAGTTGCTATGGGTGTTTTAGTTGTTTCAGGTGTTTTAGTTGTTTTAGTTGTTATAGTTTGTTTAGTTGTTTGTAGTTAATTTATTTGTTATGGGTGTTTAGTTGTTTTAGTTGTTTAGTTGTTATAGTTATTTTGGTTGTTTTATCTGCTTTTGGTGTTATAGGTGTTCTAGGTGTTTAGGTGTTGTAGGTGTTTCAGGTGTTTTAGGTGTTTATGGGTGTTATATGTGTTCTAGTTGTTTTAGTTGTTTAGTTGTTTTAATTGTTGTAGTTGTTTCAGTTGTTATATTTGTTTTAGTTGTTTTAGTTGTTTAGTTGTTTTAGTTGTTATAGTTGTTTTAATTGTCTTAATCGTTTTAGTTGTTACAGTTGGTTTAGTTGTTTTAGTTGTTGTAGTTGTTTAGTTGTTTAGGTTGTTTAAGGTGTTGTAGTTGTTGTTGGTGTTTTGGTTGTTTTAATTGTTTTAGTTGTTTTAGGGGTTTTAGTTGTTTAGGGGTTTTAGTTGTTTTAGTTGTTTTAGTTGTTATAGTTGTTTTAGTTATTATAGTTGTTTTAGTTATTATAGTTGTTCTACGTGTTTTAGTTGTTTAGGTGTCTTAGTTGCTTAGTTGTTATAGTTGTTCTTGTTGCTTTAGTTGTTTTAGTTGTTTAAGTTGTTATATTTGTTTCAGTTGTTATAGTTGTTTTAGTTGTTATAGTTGTTTTACGTGTTTTAGTTGTTTAGGTGTCTTAGTTGCTTAGTTGTTATAGTTGTTCTAGTTGCTTCAGTTGTTTTAGTTGTTTAAGTTGTTATAGTTGTTTTAGTTTATTTAGTTGTTTTAGTTGTTATAGTTGTTAAAGTTGTTTTAGTTGTTATAGTTGTTTCTAGGTGTTTAAGTTGTTATATGTGTTTTAGGTGTTCTAGCTGTTGTAGGTGTTGTAGTTGTTTATAGGCGTTATAGTTGTTTTATGTGTTTAAGTTGATTTAGGTGTTTTAGTTGTTCAAGTGTTTCAATTATTTCAGGTGATATAGTTGTTTTAGGTGTTTAGTTGTTTTATGGGTGTTTTCGTTGTTTTTAGGTATTTTAGTTGTTGCAGGTGTTGAGTTGTTTAGGTGTTTTAGTTGTTTTAGCTGTTTTAGTTGTTGCGAGTGATATAGTTGTTTAGTTGTTCTGGTTGTTTCAGTTGATTTAGTTGTTCAGTTCTTTTGGTTGTGATAGATTTTAATGTTTTAGCTGTTTTAGTTGTTTTAGATGTTTTAGTTGTTTTAGTTGTTTAGTTGTTTAAGTTGTTTTAGGTGTATTAGTTGTTTGAGGTGTTTTTAGTGGTTAAGTTGTTATATTTGTTCTAGTTGTTTTATGTTGTTTTAGTTGTTATAGTTGTTTTAGTTGTTATAGTAGTTTAGGTGTTTTAGGTGTTCTAGGTGTTTAGGTGTTTTGTTGTTTTAGGTGTTTTAGTTGTTTAGTTGTTGAGTTGTTTCAGTCGTTTTAGTTCTTTTAGTTGTTTTAGTTGGTTGTTGTTTTAGTTCTTTAGTTGTTATAGTTGTTTTTGTTGTTTTAGTTTTCTAGTTGTTTTAGTTGTTTTAGGTGTTGTAGTTGTTTTAGGTCTTATAGTTGTTTTATTTGTTCTAGTTGTTTCAGTTGTTCTACTTGTTTAGTTGTTATGGTTGTTTTAGTTGTTTTCGTTGTTATAGTTGTTTAGTTGTTTTAGTCGTTATAGTTGTTAAAGTTGTTTATGTTGTTTCAGTTGTTTTAGTTGTTTTAGTTTTTATGTTTGTTATAGTTGTTATAGTTGTTTTGTTGTTTGATCTTTTTAGTTGTTTCAGTTGTTTCAGTTGTTGTATTTGTTTTAGTTGTTGTAGTTGTTTTTGTGGTTGTATTTGTTTTAGTTGTTGTAGTTGTTTTAGTTGTTTTAATTGTTTTTGTTAATTAGTTTTTTTGTTTTTATATTTGTTTTAGTTGTTTAAGTTTTTCAGTTGTTGTCTTAGATGTTGCTATAGTTGTTCTAGTTGTTTAGTTATTTTAGTTGTTTTAGTTGTTTTATTTATTTTAGTTGTTTAATTGTTTTAGTTGTTGTAGTGGTTATAGGTGTTTTAGTTGGTTTAGGCGTTGTAGTTGTTGTATGTGTTTAGTTGTTTTATGTGTCTAAGGTGATTTAGAAGTGTTTTAGGTGTTTCAGGTGTTTAGGTGTATTAGGCGTATAGGTGTTTTAGGTGTTGTAGGTGTTGTAGGTGTTATAGGTGTTTTAGGTGTTTTAGTTGTTTTAGTTGTTTCAGTTAATAAGTTGTTCTTGTTGTTTTAGTTGATCTAGTTGTTATAGTTGTTTTAGTTGTTTAGTTGTTTAGTTGTTCTAGTTGTTTAGGTGTTTTAGTTGTTTTAGGTGTTTTAGTTGTTGTAATTGTTCAAGTTGTTTTAGTTGATTTAGTTGTTATAGGTGTTCTAGTTGCTCGAAGTGTTTTAGTTGTTTTAGTTGTGTTAGTTGTTTAAGTTGTTTTGGTTGTTATAGTTGTTTAGTTGTTTTATTTGTTCTATGTTATTTAGTTGTTCTAGTTGTTATAGGTGTTTTAGTTGTTACAGGTGTTTCAGTTGTTTTAGGTGTTATAGTTGTTCAAGGTGTTTTATTTGTTTTAGGTGTTTTAGGTGTTCTAGTTGTTATAGGTCTTTTAGTTGATTCAGGTGTTTTAGTTGTTTTAGGTGTTATAGTTGTTCGAGGTATTTTAGGTGTTATGGGTGTTACAGTTGGTTTAGGTGTTTTAGTTGTTATAGGTGTTTTAGTTGTTATAGGTGTTTTAGTTGTTCTAGGTGTTTTAGTTGTTTTTTGTGTTATAGTTGTTATAGGTGTTGTAGGTATTATGGGTGTTTTAGTTGTATTAGGTGTTTTGGTTGGTTTAGGTGTTTTAGTTGATTTAGGTAATTTAGTTGGTTTAGGTGTTGTAGGTGTATTGGGTGTTTTAGTTGGCTTAGGTGTTTTAGTTGTTATAGGTGTTTCTGTTGTTCTAGGTGTTTTAATTGATTTAGGTGTTATAGTTGTTATGGGTGTTATAAATGTTTACGGTGTTATAGTTGATTTAGGTGTTATAGTTGTTATAGTTGTTTTATCTCTTTTAATTGTTGTGATTGGTTTAGTTGTTTGAGTTGTTTTAGTTGTTATAGGTGTTCTAGTTAGTATAAATATTTTACTTGTTCTAGTTGTTTTAGTTGTTATAGTTGTTTAGCTGTTCTATTTGTTCTAGGTGTTGTAGTTGTTTTAGTTGATGTAGTTGTTTTAGGTAATATAGTTGTTATAGGTGTTTAAGGTGTTTTAGCTGTTCTAGGTGTTTTTTTGTTGTAGTAATTTTAGGTGTTATAGTTGTTATAGGTGTTATAGTTGGTTTAGGTGTTGTAGTTGTTCTAGGTGTTATAGTTGTTTTTTTATGTGTCCTGGGTGTTTTAGGTGTTGTAGTTGTTTTAGGTGTTTTAGTTGGTATAGGTGTTTTAGTTGTTTCAAATGTTTCAGTTATTTTTAGGTGTTTTTGTTGTTGTAGTAATTTAAGGTGTTATAGTTGTTACAGGTGTTTTGGGTGTTGTAGTTGTTTTAGGTGTTTTAGTTGGTATAGTTGTTCTAGTTGTTTTAGTTGTTTTCAGTTGTTATAGTTGTTCTGCGTGATTTAGTTGTTATAGGTGTTTTAGTTGTTTATTTGTTATGGTTGTTTTAGTTGTTTTAGTTGTTTTAGTTGTTTAAGTTGTTTAGTTGTTTTAGTTGATTTAGTTGTTTTATTTGTTATAGTTCTTATAATTGTTTTAGTGTTTTCTAGGTGTTTTAGTTGTTATATGTGTTTTAGGTGTTCTAGTTGTTGTAGGTGTTGTAGTTGTTTATAGATGTTTTAGTTGTTTTATGTGTTTTCGTTGATTTAGGTGTTTTAGTTGTTTAGTTGTTAAGTTATTTTAGTTATCTTAGTTGTTTAGTTGTTTGTAGTTGTTTTAGTTGTTTTAGTTGTTTTAGTTGATGTAGTTGTTTTAGATGTTATAGTTGTTTTAGTTGTTTTACTTGATATAGTTGTTCTAGTTGTTGTAGTTGTTTTAATTGTTTAGTTGTTATAGTTGTTTTAGTTGTTTTAGATGTTTTATTTTGTTTATTTGTTTAGTTGTTCAAGTTGTTTTAGGTGTATTAAATGTTTTAGGTGTTTCAGTTGTTTAGTTGTTTAGTTGTTTTAGTTCTTTTAGCTGTTTAAGTTGCTATAGTTGTTTTAGGTGTTTTTAGGTGTTATAGGTGTTCCACTTGTTTTAGTTGTTATAGTGGTTTTAAGTGTTATAGTTGTTATAGGGTTTCAGTTGTTTTAGTTGTTTTAGTTTTTTTAGTTGTTTTAGTTGTTATAGTTGTTTTAGTTGTTTTAGTTGTTTTAGTTGTTTTAGTTGTTTAGTAGTTTTAATTGTTTTAGTTGTTTTAGTTGTTTTAGTTGTTATAGTTGTTTTAGTTGTTTTGATTGTTCTAGTTGTTATAGTTGTTTAGGTGTTTCAGTGGTTATAGGTGTTTTAGTTGTTCAGTTGTTTTAGTTGTTTTAGTTGTTTTAGTTGTTTAGTAGTTTTAATTTTTTTAGTTGTTTAGTTGTTTGAGTTGTTTAGTTGTTCCTAGTTGTTTTAGTTGTTCTAGTTGTTTCAGTTGTTATAGTTGTTTCAGTTGTTATAGTTGTTTCTAGGTGTTTTAGTTGTTGTATGTGTTCGAGGTGTTCTAGTTGTTGTAGGTGTTTCAGTTGTTTTCTTAGGTGTTTTAGTTGTTTAGGTGTTTTAGTTGATTTAGGTGTTTTAGTTGTTTGAGTTGTTTTGGTTGTTTTAGTTGTTTTAGTTGTTATAGTTGTTTCAATTGTTTGGTTGTTATAGTTAATTTAGTTGTTTTAGTTGTCTTAGTTCTTTTAGTTGTTTGTTGTTGTTTTAGTTGTTTTAGTTGTTGTAGTTGTTTATAGTTGTTATAGTTGTTTTGGTTGTTTTAGTTGTTTTAGTTGTTTTAGTTGTTTTAGTTGTTTTAGTTGTTTCAATTGTTTGGTTGTTATACTTGTTTCAGTTGTTTTAGTTGTTGTAGTTGTTTAGTTGTTTTAGTTGATTTAGGTGTTCTAGTTGTTTTAGGTGTTTCAGTTGTTTTAATTGTTCTAGTTGTTTTAGTTGTTTTAGTTGTTGTAGTTGTTTTAGTTGTTATAGTTTTTTCAGTTATTATAGGTGTTGTATGTGTTCTAGGTGTTTAGGTGTTTTGGGTGTTATATGTGTTATAGTTGTTTTATGTGTTTTAGTTGTTCTATGTGTTTTAGTTGTGTAGGTGTTTTAGGTGTTTAGTTGTTATAGGTCTTTTAGTTGTTATAGGTGTTCTAGTTGTTTATAGGTTTTTTAGTTGTTATAGGTATTTTAGGTGTTATGGGTGTTTTAGTTGGTTTATTTGTTCTAGTATTTTTAGGTGTTGTAGTTGTTTTCTGTATTTTAGTTGTTACACGTGTTATAGTTGTTTTCGGTGGTTTAGTTGTTATAGCTGTTCAAGTCGTTTTAGTTGTTTTAGTTGTTTTAGGTGATTAGTTGTTCCTAGTTGTTTTAGTTGTTTTAGGTGTTCTAGTTGTTTTAGTTTTCTAGGTTTTTTAATTGTTCTAGTTCTAGTTGTTTGTCTAGTTGTTTTAGGTGTTTTAGTTGTTTCTGGGTGTTTTCGTTGTTTTTATGTGTTCTAGTTCCTATAGGTGTTTAGTTGTTTAGGTGTTTTATTTGTTTTATGTGTTTTATTTGTTATAGGTGCTATAGTTGTTTAGTTGTTTTAGTTGTTTCAGTTGATTTAGTTGTTATAGTTGTTTTGGTTGTAATAGATGTTTAGTTGTTTAGTTGTTGTAGTTGTTTTAGTTGTTTTAGTTGTTGTATTTGTTATAGTTGTTTTGGTTGTTTTAGTTGTTTCAATTATTTACTTGTTTTAATTGTTTTAATTAATTAGTTGTTTTAGTTGTTATAGTTGTTTTAGGTGTTTATGTTGGTTTAGTTGTTTTAGGTCTTGTAGTTGTTCAAGGTGTTTTAGGTGTTTTAGTTGTTCAAGTGTTTCAAATAATTTAGGTGATTAGTTGTTAAAGGTATTTTAGTTGTTTTATGGGTATTTTCGTTGTTTTTAGGTTTTTTAGTTGTTATATGTGTATAGTTAATTAGGTGTTTTAGTTATTTTAGGTGTTTAGTTGTTTTAGGCCCTCTAGTTGTTTGAGTGTTATAGTTCTTTAATTGTTTTAGTTGTTTCAGTTGATTTAGTTGTTTAGTTGTTTTGGTTGTAATAGATTTTTAATGTTTTAGTTGTTTTAGTTGTTTTAGTTGATATAGTTGTTATAGTTGTTTTAGTTGTTTTAGTTGTTATTGTTGTTTTAGTTGGTTAGTTGTTTAGTTGTTTTAATTGTTTTAATTAATTAGTTGTTTTAGTTGTTTTAGTTGTTTTAGTTGGTATAGTTGTTTTGTTGTTTAGTTGTTTTTGTTGTTTTAGATGTTTTAGTTGTTTTAGTTGTTTAGTTGTTCAAGTTGTTTTAGGTGTATTAGTTGTTATAGGTGTTTTAGTTGTTTAGTTGTTTTATTTGTTTTAGTTGTTTAGTTGTTTTAGTTGTTTTAGTTGTTATTGTTGTTTTAGTTATTTTAGTTGTTTTATGTGTTCCAGGTGATCTAGGTGTTTGGGTGTTTTAGGTGTTTTAGGTGTATAGGTGTTTTTAGGTGTTATAGGTGTTCCAGTTGTTTTAGTTGTTATAGTTGTTTTAAGTGTTCAGTTGTTATAGGGTTTCAGGTGTTTAGTTGTTCTAGTTGTTTGTAGGTGTTTTAGTTGTTGCGGGTGTTATAGTTGTTTTAGTTTTTTTAGTTTTTTTAGTTTTTTTAGTTGTTTTAGTTGTTTAGTAGTTTTAATTGTTTTAGTTGTTTTAGTTGTTGTAGTTGTTTTGGTTGTTATAGTTGTTTTAGTTATTTTGGTTGTAATAGATTTTTAGTTGTTTTAGTTGTTTTAGGTGTTTTAGTTGTTATAGGTGTTTTAGTTGTATAGTTGTTTTAGTTGTTTTAGTTGTTTAACTTTTTGTGGTTGTTTTAGTTATTTTAGTTGTCGCAGTTGTTTAGTTGTTTTTTAGTTGTTTTAGTTGTTCTAGTTGTTTTAGTTGTTTTGGTTGTTATAGTTGTGCTAGATGTTTAGTTGTTTTGGTGTTTTAGTTGTTTAGTTGTCTTAGGTTTTTTAGTTGTTGTAGTTGTTTTAGTTGTTTTAGTTGCTGTAGTTGTTTTAGTTGTTATAGTTGTTTTAACTGTTTTAGTTGTTTAGTTGTTTTAGTTATTATAGTTGTTTTAGTTGCTTAGTTATTATAGTTTTTTCAGTTGTTTTAGTTGTTTTAGGTGTTTTAGGTGTTTTAGGTGTTCTAGGTGTTTAGGTGTCTTAGGTGTTTTAGGTGTTATAGGAGTTTTAGGTGTTTATAGGTGTTATAGGTTTTCTAGTTGTTTTAGTCGTTATAGTTGTTTTAGTTGTTCGAGTTGTTATAGTTGTTTCAGGTGTTGTAGTTGTTATAGTTGTTTGTAGGTGTTTAGTTGGTTTAGGTGTTTTAGTTGTTTCAGGTGTTTTAGTTGTTTCAGTTGTTTTAGTTGTTATAGTTGTTTGTAGTTAATTTAGTTGTTTAATTGTTTTAGTTGTTTTAGTTGTTTTAGTTGTTCTAGTTGATTTAGTTGTTTTAGTTGTTTTAGTTGTTATAGTCGTTTCAGTTGTTTTAGTTGTTTTAGTTGTTATAGTTGTTGTAGTTGTTGTAGTTGTTTTAGTTGTTTTAGTTGTTTTATTGTTTTAGTTGTTTAGTTGTTTTAGTTGTTATAGTTGTTGTAGTTGTTTTAGTTGTTTTAGTTGTTTTAGTTGTTTAGTTGTTTAGTTGTTATAGTTGTTTAGGTGTTTTAGTTGTTTTAGTTGTTCTAATTGTTATAGTTGTTATAGTTGTTTTATATCTTTTAGTTGTTTTAGTTGTTTAGTTGTTTAGTTGTTTTAGTTGTTTAGGTGTTTTAGTTGTTTAGGTGTTTTAGTTGTTTCAGTTGTTATAATTGTTTTCTTGTTTTAGTTGTTTTAGTTGTTTTAGTTTTTATAGTTGTTATAGTTGTTCTAGTTGTTGTAAATGTTTTAGTTGCTATAGTTGTTTCAGTAGTTTTAGTTTTTTTATGTGTTTTTTGTTGGTATAGGTGTTATAGGTGTTCTAGTTGTTGTAGGTGTTTTAGTTGTTTTATAGGTGTTTTATTTGTTTAGTTGTTTGTAGTTGTATTAGCTTTTTTAGTTGATGTGGTTGTTTAAGTTGTTTTAGTTGTTATAGTTGTTATAGTTGTTTTAGTTGTTTTAGTTGTTTTAATTGTTTCAGTTGTTATAGTTGATTGAGTTGTTATAGTTGTTTTAGTGCTTTAGTTGTTTAGTTGTTTCAGGTGTTTTAGTTGTTCAAGGGGTTTTTAGTTGTTATAATTGTTTTAGTTGTTTTAGTAGTTATAGTTGTTTTAGTCGTTTTAATTGTGTTAGTTGTCCTAGTTGTTATGGGTGTTATAGTTGTTTCAGGTGTTTTAGTTGATTTAGTTTTTTAGTTGTTTGTAGTTAATTTATTTGTTATGGGTGTTTCAGTTGTTTTAGTTGTTTTAGTTGTTGTAGTTTTTTTAGTTGTCATAGTTATTTTAGTTGTTCTAATTGTTTTAGTGGTTTTAGTTGTTGTAGTTGTTTCAGTTGTTATAGTTGTTTTAGTTGTTTTATTTTTTTAGTTGTTTTAGTTGTTATAGTTGTTTTAATTGTCTTGATTGTTCTAGTTGTTATAGTTGGTTTAGTTGTTTTAGTGGTTATAGATATTTTAGTTGTTTTAGTTGTTTTAGGTGTTCTAGGTGTTATAGGTGTTAGGTGTCTTAGGTGTTTAGGTGTTTGAGGAGTTTTAGGTGTTTATAGGTGTTATAGGTGTTTTAGTTGTTTTAGTTGTTATAGTTGTTTTAGTTGTTCTTGTTGTTATAGTTGTTTCATGTGTTTTAGTTGTTATAGTTGTTTGTAGGTGTTTTAGTTGGTTTCGGTGTTTAGTTGTTTCAGGTGTTTAAGTTGTTTCAGTTGTTTTAGTTGTTAGAGTTGTTTGTAGTTAATTTAGTTGTTGTAGTTGTTTTAGTTGTTTTAGTTGTTCTAGTTGGTTAAGTTGTTCTAGTTGTTAAGTTTTTATAGTTGTTTCGGTTGTTTTAGTTGTTTAGTTTTTTTAGTTGTTGTAGTTGGTATAGTTGTTTTAGTTGTTTTAATTGTTTTAGTTGTTTAGTTGTTATAGTTGTAATAGTTGTTTTAATTGTTTCAGTTGTTTTAGGTGTTTTAGGTGTTCTAGGTGTTTAGGTGTCGTAGGTGTTTTAGGTGTTTTAGGAGTTTTAGGTGTTTATATGTGTTATAGGTGTTCTTGTTGTTTTAGTTGTTATAGTTGTTATAGTTGTTTCATTTGTTATAGTTGTTTTATGTGTTTTAGTTATCGGTGTTCTATGTGTTCTAGTTGTTGTAGGTGTTCCAATTGTTTTTATGTGTTTAGGTGTTTTAGTTGATTTAGGTGTTATAGTTCTTTTAGTTGTTATATTTTTTTCAGTTGTTTTGGTTGTTTTAGGTGTTTTAGGCGTTCAAGGTGTTTAGGTGTCTTAGATGTTTTATGTGTTTTATGAGTTTTAGGTGTTTATAGGTTTTATAGGTGTTCTAGTTGTTGTAGTTGTTATAGTTGTTTTAGTTGTTTCAGTTGTTATAGATGTTTTAGGTGTTATAGTTGTTATCGGTGTTGTATGTGTTCTAGTTGTTGTAGGTGTTTTAATTGTTTATGTGTGTTTTACTTGATTTAGGTGTTCTAGTTGTTAAGTTGTTTTAATTGTTCTAGTTGTCTTAATTGTTTTAGTTGTTTGTAGTTGTTTTAGTTGTTTTAGTTGTTGTTGTTGTTGTAGTTGTTTTAGTTGTTTTAGTTATTTAAGTTGTTTTAGTTGTTTTAGTTGTTCTAGTTGTTTAGTTGTTTTAGTTGTTTCAGTTGTTATAGTTGTTTTAGGTGTCCTAGGTGTTTTGGTCTTTTAGGTGTTTTAGGTGTTTTATGTGTTTAAGTTGTTCTAGGCGTTTTAGTTCTTTCAGGTGTTACAGGTGTTTTAGTTGTTATAGGTCTTTCAGTTGTTATAGGTTTTTTATTTTTTTATAGGTGTTTAAGTTGTTATAGGTGTTATAAGTGTTATGGGTGTTTAGTTGGTTTAGGTGTTTTAGTATTTTTGGTGCCTCTAGTTGTTTTAGGTATTATAGTTGTTTTAGGTGTTATAGTTGTTTTAGGTGTTATAGTTGTTTTAGGTGTTACCGTTGTTCTAGTTGATTTAGTTGTTATAGGTGTATCGTTGTTTTAGGTGTTTCCGTTGTTTTTAAATGTGTTTAGTTATTTAAGGTGTTTTAGTTGTTTAGGTGTTTTATTGTTTTAGGTGTTTCAGTTGTTTTATGTGTTTTAGTTGTTTAGTTGTTTTAGTTGATTTAGTTCTTTCAGTTGTTTTAGTTGTTTTAGTTTTTGAGTTGTTTTAGGTGTTAGTTATTATAGGTGTTTTAGTTTTTTTCAGGTGTTTTCGTTGTTTATAAGTGTTTTAGTTTTTTAGGTGTTATAACTGTTCAGGTGTTTTAGTTGTTCTAGGTGTTTAGTTGTTTTAGGTGTTTTAGATGTTTAGTTGTTTCAGTTGTTTCAGTTGTTTCAGTTGTTTCAGTTGTTTTGATTGTGTTGGTTGTTTTAGTTGTTTTAGTTGTTCTAGTTGTTTTAGTTGTTTTAGTTTTTCTAGGTGTTTTAGTTGTTCTAGTGGTTGTAGTTGTTTTAGTTGTTTTAGTTGTTTTGGTTGTGTTAGTTGTTTTAATTGTTTTAGTTAATTAGTTATTGTAGTTGTTTTAGTTGTTTTAGTTGTTTTAGTTGTTTTAGTTGTTTTAGTTGTTTAGTTGTTTTAGTTGTTTATGTGTTATATTGTTGTTGGTGTTTGAGTTTATTTGTTGTTTTAGTTGTTTTAGTTGTTCTAGTTGCTTAGTTGTTTTAGTGTTTATAGTTTTTGTAATTGTTTTAGGTGTTTAAGTTGGTTTAGGTGTTGTAGTTGTTCTAGGTGTTATAGTTGTTTTTTAGGTTTTTGGGTGATTAATGTGTTTAAGGTGTTCTAGGTGTTTAGGTAATTTAGGTGTTTAGGTGTTTAGGTGTTTTAGGTGTTATAGGTGTTTATACGTGTTGTATGTGTTTTAAGTGTTATAGGTGTTAGAAGTGTTCTGGTTGTTCTAGTTGTTTTAGTTGTTTTAGTTGTTTTAGTTGTTATAGTTGTTACAGATGTTATAGTTGTTATAGTTGTTTAGGTGTTTTTTTTGTTATTATATGTGTTTTAGTTGTTTCTAGTTGTTCTAGTTGTTCTAGGTATTCTTGGTGTTCTAGTTGTTTTAGGTGTTGTAGTTGTTCCAGGTATTGTAGTTGTTTCAGGTGTTTCAGTTGATTTAGTTGTTTTAGTTGTTCTAGCTGTTTTAATTGTTCTAGTTGTTATAGTTGTTTTAGGTTTTCTAGTTGTTTTAGGTGTTATAGTTGTCTAGTTGTTTTTAGTTGTTTTAGTTGTTTTAGTTGTTTTTGTTGTTATAGTTGTTATAGTTGTTTAGTTGTTTTAGTTGTTTAGTTGTTTTATTTGTTCTAGGTATTCTAGTTGTTTTAGTTGTTTTAGTTGTTTTAGGTGTTCTAGTTGTTGCAGGTGTTTAGTTGTTTTAGGTGTTATAGTTGTTCTAGGTGTTTTATTTGTTTTAGGTGTTTTAGGTGTTTTAGTTGCTATATGTCTTTTAGTTGTTTCATGTGTTTAAGTTGTTTTAGGTGTTTCAGTTGTTCTTGGTGTTATAGGTGTTATGGGTGTTCTATTTGTCTTAGGTGTTTTAGTTGGTTTAGGTGTTTTAGTGGATTTAGGTAATTTAGTTGTTAGGTGTTTAGGTGTTTTAGGTGTTCTAGTTGGTTTAGGTGTATTTTAGTTGTTTTAGTTGTTTTAGTTGTTTCAGTTGTTTCAGTTGTTTCAGTTGTTATAGTTGTTTTATGTGTTCTAGGTTTTTCAGTTGTTTTAGGTGTTTTAGTTGTTTTAGTTGTTTAGTTGTTTAGTTGTTTTAGTTGTTTCAGTTGTTTTAGTTGTATTACTTGTTATAGTTGTTCTATGTGTTTTAGTTGTTTAAGGTGTTGTAGTTGTTCTAGGTGTTTTAGGTGTTTTTAGTTGTTTAAGTGTTTCAGTTGTTTCAGGTGATTTAGTTGTTGTAGGTGTTTAGTTTTTTCTAGGTGTTTTCGTTGTTTGTAGGTGTTTTAGCCGTTATAGGTGTTGCAGTTTAGGTGTTTAGTTGTTTAGGGGGTTTCAGTTGTTATAGTTGTTATAGTTGTTTTAGTTGTTTCAGGTGTTTTAGTTGTTATAGTTGTTTTGGTTGTTTAGTTGTTTCAGTTGTTCTAGTTGTTTTGGTTGTTTCAGTTGTTTTAGTTGTTTTTTAGTTGTTATAGTTATTTTAGTTGTTTCAGTTGATTTAGTTGTCTTAGTTGTTTTAGTTGTTTTAATTGTTTAGTTAATTAGTTGTTTTAGTTGTCTTAGTTGTTTTAGTTGTTATAGTTGTTTTAGTTGTAGTTGTTTTAGTTGTTTTAGGTGTTTTAGTTGTTTAAGTTGTTAGTTGTTTTATGTGTTTCAGTTTTTATTGTTGTCTTGGTTGTTTTAGTTGTTTCAGTTTTTCTAGGTGTTATAGATGTTTTAGTTGTTTTAGTTGTTGTAGGTGCTTTAGTTGTTGTAGTTGTTTTAGGTGTTATTGTTGTTAAAGTTGTTATAGGTGTTCTAGTTGCTGTAGGTGTTTTAGTTGTTTAGGTGTTTTATTCGTTATATGTGTTTTAGTTGTTCTAGGTGTTTAAGTTGTTTGTAGGTGGTTTAGTTGTTTTAGGTGTTTAAGTTGATTTAGGTGTTTTAGTTGTTTAGGTGTTCTAGTTGTTTCAGGTGTTTTAGTTGTTTTAGTTGTATTAGTTGTTTGTAGTTAATTTGATTGTTATAGTTGTTTAGTTGTTTTAGTTGTTTTAGTTGTTTTAGTTGTTCCAGCTGTTTTATTTGTTTTAGTTGTTTCAGTTGTTATAGTTGTTCTAGTTGATGTAGTTGTCTTAGTTAATTTACTTGTTTTAGTTGTTTGAATTGTTTAGTTGTTTCAGTTGTTATAGTTGTTATAGTTGTTTTAGTTGTTTTAGTTGTTTAGTTGTTATAGTTGTTTTAGGTGTTTTAGTTGTTTAGGTGTTTTAGTTGTTCAGTTGTTTTAGTTGTTTTAGTTGTTTTAGTTGTTCTAGTTGTTCTATTTGTTTTAGTTGTTATAGTTGTTTCAGTGGTTATAGTTATTTTAGTTGTTTAGATGTTTATAGATGTTTTAGTTGTTTTAGGTGTTCTAGGTGTTCTAGTTGTTGTAGGTGTTTTGGTTGTTTATGAGTTATAGTTGATTTAGGTGTTGTAGTTGATATAGGTGCTAACGTTGTTTTAGTTGTTTTAGTTGTTATAGTTGTTTTGGTTGTTTGTAGTTGATTTAGTTGTTTTAGTTGTTGAAGTTGTTTCAGTTGTTCTAGTTGTTTTAGTTGTTTTAGTTGTTTTAGTTGTTATAGTTGTTATAGTTGTTTTAATTGTTTTAGTTGTTATAGTTGTTTTAGTTGTTTTAGTTGTTTTAGTTGTTTAGTTGTTCTAGTTGTTGTAGGTGTTCTAGTGGTTTAAGGTGTTTAGTCGTTTCAGTTGTTTAAATTGTTTAGTTGTTTTAGTTGTTTTAGTTGTTATAGTTGTTTTAGTTGTTGCAGTTGTTTTAGTTAATTTAGTTGTTTTAGTTGTTTAAGTTGTTTAGTTGTTATAGTTGTTTAGTTGTTATAGTTGTTTTAGTTGTTCTAGTTGTTTTAGTTATTTTAGTTGTTATAGTTGTTTTAGGTGTTTTAGTTGTTTAGGTGTTTTAGTTGTTTAGTTGTTTTAGTTGTTTTAGTTGTTTTAGTTGTTCTAGTTGTTCTAGTTGTTTTAGTTGTTTATAGTTGTTTCAGTTGTTATAGTTGTTTTAGTTGTTTTAGTTGTTTATAGGTGTTTTAGTTGTTTTAGGTGTTCTAGGTGTTTTAGTTGTTGTAGGTGTTTTGTTTGTTTTAGGTGTTTTAGTTGTTTTAGTTGTTCTAGTTGTTGTAGTTGTTTTAGTTGTTGTAGTTGTTTTAGTTGTTTTAGTTGTTATGGTTGTTTTAGTTGTTTTAATTGTTTTAGTTAATTAGTTGATGTAGTTGTTTTAGTTGTTTTATTTGTTTTAGTTGTTTTAGTTGTTTAGTTGTTTTAGTTGTTTATGTGTTATAGTTGTTTTTGTTGTTTGAGTTTATTTGTTGTTTTAGTTGTTTTAGTTGTTCTAGTTGCTTAGTTGTTTTAGTGGTTATAGTTTTTGTAATTGTTTTAGGTGTTATAGTTGGTTTAGGTGTTTTAGTTGTTCTAGGTGTCATAGTTGTTTCTAGGTGTTCTGGGTGATTTATGTGTTTAAGGTGTTCTAGGCGTTTAGGTAATTTAGGTGTTTAGGTGTTTAGGTGTTTTAGGTGTTATAGGTGTTAGAAGTGTTCTGGTTGTTCTTGTTGTTTTAGTTGTTTTAGTTGTTTTAGTTGTTATAGTTGTTACAGATGGTATAGTTGTTATAGTTGTTCAGGTGTTTTTTTGTTATTATAGGTGTTTAAGTTGTTTTTAGGTGTTTTAGTTGTTCTAGGTATTCATGGTGTTCTAGTTGTTTTAGGTGTTGTAGTTGTTCCAGGTATTGTAGTTGTTTTAGGTGTTTCAGTTGATTTAGTTGTTTTAGTTGTTCTAGTTGTTTTAATTGTTTTAGTTGTTATAGTTGTTTTAGGTGTTCTAGTTGTTTTAGGTGTTATAGTTGTCTAGTTGTTTTTAGTTGCTTTAGTTGTTTTAGTTGTTTTTGTTGTTATAGTTGTTATAGTTGTTATAGTTGTTTAGTTGTTTTAGTTGTTTTAGGTATTATAGTTGTTTTAGTAGTTTTAGTTGTTTTAGGTGTTCTAGTTGTTGCAGGTGTTTAGTTGTTTTAGGTGTTATAGTTGTTCTAGGTGTTATATTTGTTTTAGGTGTTTTAGGTGTTTTAGTTGCTATATGTCTTTTAGTTGTTTCAGGTGTTCAAGTTGTTTAGGTGTTTTAGTTGTTTTAGGTGTTATAGGTGCTATGGGTGTTCTATTTGTCCTAGGTGTTTTAGTTGGTTTAGGTGTTTTAGTTGATTTAGGTAATTTAGTTGTTAGGTGTTTAGGTGTTTTAGGTGTTCTAGTTGGTTTAGGTGTTTTCAGTTGTTTTAGTTGTTTCAGTAGTTTCAGTTGTTATAGTTGTTCTAGGTGTTCTAGGTTTTTCAGTTGTTTTAGGTGTTTTAGTTGTTTTAGTTGTTTAGTTGTTTTAGTTGTTTCAGGTGTTTTAGTTGTATTACTTGTTATAGTTGTTCTATGTGTTTTAGTTGTTAAAGGTGTTGTAGTTGTTCTAGGTGTTATAGGTGTTTTTAGTTGTTTAAGTGTTTCAGTTGTTTTAGGTGTTCTAGTTGTTGTAGGTGTTTAGTTTTTTTTAGGTGTTTTCGTTGTTTGTAGGTGTTTTAGCTGTTATAGGTGTTGCAGTTTAGGTGTTTAGTTGTTTAGGGGGTTTCAGTTGTTTTAGTTGTTATAGTTGTTTTAGTTGTTTCATGTGATTTAGTTGTTATAGTTGTTTTGGTTGTTTAGTTGTTTCAGTTGTTCTAGTTGTTTTGGTTGTTTCAGTTGTTTTAGTTGTTTTTTAGTTGTTATAGTTATTTTAATTGTTTCAGTTGATTTAGTTGTCTGAGTTGTTTTAGTTGTTTTAATTATTCAGTTAAATAGTTGTTTTAGTTGTTTTAGTTGTTTTAGTTGTTATAGTTGTTTTAGTTGTAGTTGTTTTAGTTGTTTTAGGTGTTTTAGTTATTTTAGTTGTTAGTTGTTTTATGTGTTTCAGTTTTTATAGTTGTCTTAGTTGTTTTAGTTGTTTCAGTTTTTTTAGGTGTTTTAGATGTTTTAGTTGTTTTAGTTGTTGTAGGTGCTTTTGTTGTTGTAGTTGTTTTAGGTGTTATTGTTGTTAAAGGTGTTTTAGGTGTTCTAGTTGTTGTAGGTGTTTTAGTTGTTTAGGTGTTTTATTCGTTATATGTGTTGTAGTTGTTCTAGGTGTTTAAGTTGTTTGGAGGTGGTTTAGTTGTTTTAGGTGTTTAAGTTGATTTAGGTGTTTTAGTTGTTTAGGTGTTCTAGTTGTTTCAGGTGATATAGTTGTTTTAGTTGTATTAGTTGTTTGTAGTTAATTTAATTGTTTTAGTTGTTTAGTTGTTTTAGTTGTTTTAGTTGTTTCAGCTGTTTTAGTTGTTTTAGTTGTTTTAGTTGTTATAGTTGTTTTAGTTGTTGTAGTTGCCTTAGTTAATTTACTTGTTTTAGTTGTTTTAATTGTTCAGTTGTTTCAGTTGTTATAGTTGTTATAGTTGTTTTAGTTGTTTTAGTTGTTTAGTTGTTATAGTTGTTTTAGGTGTTTTAGTTGTTTAAGTGTTTTAGTTGTTCAGTTGTTTTAGTTGTTTTAGTTGTTTTAGTTGTTCTAGTTGTTCTAGTTGTTTTAGTTGTTTATAGTTGTTTCAGTTGTTATAGTTATTTTAGTTGTTTAGTTGTTTATATGTGTTTTAGTTGTTTTAGGTGTTCTAGGTGTTCTAGTTGTTGTAGGTGTTTTGGTTGTTTATGTGTTATTGTTGTCTTAGGTGTTTTAGTTGATATAGGTATTATAGTTGTTTTAGTTGTTTTAGTTGTTATAGTTGTTTTGGTTGTTTGAAGTTGTTTTAGTTGTTGAAGTTGTTTCAGTTGTTCTAGTTGTTTTAGTTGTTTTAGTTGTTTTAGTTGTTATAGTTGTTATAGTTTTTTTAATTGTTTTAGTTGTTATAGTTGTTTTAGTTGTTTTAGTTGTTTTAGTTGTTTAGTTGTTCTAGTTGTTGTAGGTGTTCTAGTGGTTTTAGGTGTTTAGTAGTTTCAGTTGTTTAAGTTGTTTAGTTGTTTTAGTTGTTTTAGTTGTTATAGTTGTTTTAGTTGATGTAGTTGTTTTCGTTAATTTAGTTGTTTTAGTTGTTTAAGTTGTTTAGTTGTTTTAGTTGTTTAGTTGTTATAGTTGTTTTAGTTGTTCTAGTTGTTTTAGTTATTTTAGTTGTTATAGTTGTTTTAGGTGGGGTAGTTGTTTAGGTGTTTTAGTTGTTTAGTTGTTTTAGTTGTTTTGGTTGTTTTAGTTGTTCTAGTTGTTCTAGTTGTTTTAGTTGTTCATAGTTGTTTCAGTTGTTATAGTTGTTTTAGTTGTTTTAGTTGTTTATAGGTGTTTTAGTTGTTTTAGGTGTTCTAGGTGTTTTAGTTGTTGTAGGTGTTTTGGTTGTTTTAGGTGTTTTAGTTGTTCTAGTTGTTATAGTTGTTATAGTTGTTTTAATTGTTTTAGTTGTTACAGTTGTTTTAGTTCATCTAGTTGTTTTAGTTGTTTATAGTTGTTTTAGTTGTTATAGTTGTTTTAGTTGTTTAGTTGTTTATAGGTGTTTTAGTTGCTTTAGGTGTTCTAGGTGTTTTAGTTGTTGTAGGTGTTTTGGTTGTTTTAGGTGTTTTAGTTGTTTTAGTTGTTATAGTTGTTATAGTTGTTTTAATTGTTTTAGTTGTTACAGTTGTTTTAGTTCTTCTAGTTGTTTTAGTTGTTTTGTTTGTTTATAGTTGTTTTAGTTGTTTTAGTTGTATTACTTGGAGGGCTGAGATGTCATCTGGGTTAACTACACAAATTTCGCCGGATCTGAAGATTTATAGGCAAAATACGTTAAGGGCTTATTTTAGAGTTCTCCAACAAGATTTAGTCTAGCCCAGAAAAAGAGAGCTTGGCTAAAGTACTTGACTTAATTTTCCGCGACCCAATCGTGTCCTAAGACCATAGCACGCACAACTGGGTTAACTGCAGGTCGTTCAACTCAGCTTCAATTCACGTAATGTGTGCTGATATTCGATCACGGGCTTCTGGACGCCCCTGCCTCTTATCAGTTTGATAGAAGGATGAATAATTTTCAGAATGTTGTGAATCATGTCGTAAATCATTTATAACAACTGACATTTCTTACAGTTATCAATGTTATAATATTGTCTCGATCAAAGCACATCCAAATAAAAAGAACTAGAAATATTTCTTGAACCATGCCACCTACACGAAATTAAATTAATCGATTCAATTAAAAGTGCGTGCATCGAGTGAATCACACTTCAGATATTGCTGATTCTTCCTACATCGCTTCAGTTTCAGCTGCAAGTAGCAACATCATGAGGTAAGTCATCTTAAGAGAGTGTTTAATTTATGACAGGCACTAAACACCGAATAACAATTTGCAAACTAAAGAAAAGTGGATGACGTCCGTCTACCTTCAATGTGCTTGACCGTCCAACCTATTTGTGTTTACCTCTTGTTTTTGTATCTCACATCACTGCAAATAGTTCATGCATTCAGTGATAACTAATGAAGGAAATATGAGTTATTGCTATATTTCATGCATTACATGTCAATGACTTATAAACAAATACAAGTTCTTAAGTTAATGTGTTTACGTAGTGAATAACACCTTTGATGTGAATAAAGTGAATCAGCTGTATTGCACCACTAAGATAAGTGACGTTAGAGGCATGCATTCGTTTAGTTCCAGTGAACTGGTGAAGTCAAATTCTCGCTAGCAAGACTATTGACTGCTACCATGAAGATTCGTCCTTTGTATCCGTTTTTATTAAAGAAAAAACTACTGGAAAAGTTCTGCCGAAACGACAGGAATGTCTCCTCAACTTTACAAGCGTTTAGGATTGTCGATTAACCTCCTCTCGCCCCTCTCATCTCTCTGTACGTCTATACGTTGCAAAGTTTACTTAGTGTATTGAAAAGTAGTAAACCGGCTTTTCTTTTACTTATTTTTCGGAAATGCAAGTTCAGTCTAACAGGAGCATATTTACGTAAACCTGATCAATAGCCAGTAATGAATGCACAAAATCACGATTCGGAGCAAAACGACCTTCAAACCTAATCCGTCAGGATTTTGGTCTTCCATTCGATTGATAACCTGATTTTATCTGAGTCTCGTCTGATAATACCCATCCAACAGTCTCTGTAGATTTTAAATGGTAGGTGCAAACTCAATTCCTAAGATAATGAAATTAAATTTAGCACTACATATACTTCGTTTACTCCAGTCATGGCTGCAAGCGATCGACACGCACAGAAAACCACAGTTTTTGAAGAAAATAGCGCACATAATTTTAGGACTAACCATGTATTTGCACTTCATCAATCAGTATACAATGCCAATTCATTCCCAAAACAGCAAGTCATTAATTGAATGACGTTGAAATTGTCTGTGGACAATATATGAAACGGCGCCAGAGAAGGTGCCTGCCGATCTGATTATTTTATACATCAAATCAGACGTGTAGTCATATTTTCCAGAGCAGAAGGGATTATTTATTAATTTATTGAATAGACTGTAATAAAACCTAACTTCAGTTTCTAACAAGGTCCTCCAGATTCTTCAACTACCATGTCTAATATCGTAAATAGACGACACTTTCGACCGAAACCAATCTCTCGCTAAATTGATGGGCACCGTTTCGATTCGAACGCTACTTTCAAAGACGATCATATTTCTGAATCGTTGCCCCTGTGACTATGTACTGTAGCAAGTGCGTACTTTATTTGATTTATTATTCTTCCATCAGTGCCATCTCTGTTTTTGGAATTTGTGATACCTGCCTTCCCTTGGCGCCTAATGAATCATAGGAGATTTAGTATATCATGCCACAATTTCAATTAATTGACAATACGAATGAACCCTTGTACTTGGAAGTAGAAAACTCATTGCGATGCATTATTTCAGTGAGATCATATATCATGATTGGATAAGATTTTATTAGGGGATCATCTCCATCGGTGCTCTGATACGATTCTTTGTGAACTCCCCGGAGGATGCGAGATAGTGTGTCGTTCATACTCATCTGGGTGTGTCGGTGTCGGTAACGTTTTCCCCATTTGCGACATGGCTGTCGCAAAACCACACAGGTTGCCTTTCTGCGGATAAAATATACCGAAAAAGCTAACGAGATTCTGCATTTCCTGGGAAATCGTATTTCCGCTAACTGTAGGCAGCGTTTGACAAAATACAGCATCGTAAGGTAGTTATAGAGTATCTTGACGCAATTTTACTGTATCTGGATACTGGATGCAATTGTACAGTATCCTGCTGCAACTCTACAGTGTCTTGATGCAATTGTGCCTTGTCTTAATTCAATTTTACAATGTCTGATGCAATTATACCGTATCATAATGCAATAATTCCGTTTTGTGGTGCAATTATGCAGAGTCTTGTAGAGTCTTAAGGCAATTATACAGTATCTTGATGCAATTATACATTATCATAATGCAATTATACTGTATCCAGAGGCAATTTAAAATACTTGCAAATGACAACTAGGTTATACACATCAATTCTCGGAATGAATATCAACATTGTATTCTGCCTAACACTGTCGCATTAAGACAGCTCGCATTGTTCGAAAGTAGGTTCAACTCAGATTCTGAGTAGGTTCAATGTAGATTCAGAGTAAGTTTAATCTGGATTCCGAGTAGGTGTAACGCAGATTCTGGGTAGGTTTAACGTAGATTACGGGTATATTTAACATAGATACTGAATAGGTTAACCTTAGACACAGAGTAGGTTTAATGTAGATTCAGAGTAGGTTCGGCGTAGAGTAGCAGTAGATGCCTTCGCGCTCCACCGGGGCTCCCAACGCGAAGTCGTCGCACGCTTCCGCGCAGGACGTGCTTGTCTAACGCAGCACCAGTGAGAGAGTGACACCGCATACTCGCCAGCAAGAGAGTATGCGGGTATACGGTGTTACTCTCTCACTGGTGCTGCGTTAGACCAACAACACACACTCCAATCAACCCAGGGACCCTGAGGGCGTCCAACGATCCATAATTATATAACTTTTTTTCCTCATCAGTCGTAATAGAACTCATTAGTCGTCATCACTGTCATTAATCATTATTCGTCGCTGGTCGTCGTTTGTCCTCAGTTATCATCCACAGTCGTCATTAATCGTCATTAGTCGTCATAGTACTCATCAGTCGTCATTACTGTAATTGGTCTTCATTAGTTGTCGTTTGTCATTATTCATCTCCAATAGTCGTAATTGGTCGTCATTAGTCTCCGATAGTCGTCATTAGTCGTCAATAATGACGACTAACTAATTAGTCGTCTGTAGTCGTCATTGATCGTCAATAGACGTCATTAGTAGTCGTGGTAATAATTAGTCGTCAAAATGCATCATAAGTCGTCACAGAACTCGTTACTCGACATTGGTCCTTATCACTGGTTGTTGTTTGTCTTCAGTAATCGTGCATAGTCATCATTATTCGTCATTTATCGCAATAATTTGTCATAAGTCGTCATAATACTCATCAGTCGTCATTACTGTCATTAGTCGTCATTAGTTGTCGTTTGTCCTTATTAATCTTCAATAACCGTTATTAGTCGTGATTAGTCTTTGTTAGTCTTCAATAATCATCATTAGTCGTCAATAGACGTCATTAGTATACATTAGTCGTCAATAGACGTCATTAGTATACATTAGTCGTCAATAGTCATCATTAGTCATCATAGTACTAATTAGTTGTCATTAGTCTTCCGTATTCGTCATTAGTCACAATTATTCGTCAATAGTTATCATTAGTCGACTGTAGATTTTAGACTTTATACCGCAATGGGAGCTTGCACTTGAACATTTCGTCTCGCGGCTGATCGATGCAACGGTACAGTTCAGAGGGAAGGGGGTCAGAGAAGAGGGGTAAAAGGCAAGCAACCTGTTTTCGTTTGCATGTTTTGATTTTCAACCAGCGTTTTCTATGCTGTCCTTGCATTCTCGGTAACGTTTGGACACTGCATTCAACAGTTCTACATAATTACACTAACTTATTTATTACAGACTCGCACAATAATAACACACATCTGTTTTACTGCGAAGTATTGGTAAAGCCAGCAAATTTTTTGCAAGAATTCGAATGCAATTGAGGAAGAAGCAGTTGAACGGAAGATGCTAGATGCCCAACAGACCCACTAACTCAATCACTCTCCCTAGCGAGAGTGTCCAAAAACACTCCATGCTTTCATTCACTTCTTATGAAGATTATGAAAAATTTGTTTTACTAGGCATTCATGCAAGCCAAATTTTGGTCAGAGGGTTAAACTTCAGCTCTCGTATATATCTAAGCCGTAACACACCTTATGTGACTTCATAAATTAATGAATACATTGAATGCGTTTGCTTGTTTATTTCGTTCAGTCCTCGTTGCGTTCACGTCCAGGATTTGTTCGTTGCATGCTCAGACCCACCCCACCTCTGACCCCCTTCTCTCTCCAACGGTCACGTAAATGCTGTCAATCGGACTGCTAAATTTCACCACGAACATGGTTAATAATTCATAAACGACAATTTATAGTTTATCCCTTACATCATTTATTTGACTTAGAAGTTCATATTTCATAATACACTCAAGTTGAGTTTAGGCTAGTTGATTTCAGTTGTGCTGAGTTTAGTTTACTTCGGTAACTTCACGTTTCGTTGAGTTGAGTCGAGTTAACTCTTAACGCGTAAAACGATTAACTCCTAACAATTATTAACTCATAACTCCTAACAGCTATAAAATAGTAACTCCTAACAACTATTGACTCGTAACTCCCAACACCCATAAGCTCGTAACTCCTAACACCAATTAACTCGTAAATCCTAAGAACTATTAACTCGTAACTCCTGCAAACAATTACCTCGTAACTCTCAACAACTATTAACTCGTAACTCCTAACAACTATTACCTCGTAACTTCTAACAACTATTATCTACTAACAACTATTAACTCTAAACAATAATCAACTCCCAACAACTATTAACTCCTAGCAACTATTAACTCCTAACAACTATTAACTCATAACAACTAGCAATTCCTAACAACTATTAACTCCTAACAACTATTAACTCCTAACAACTATTACTCCTGACAACTATTAACTCGTATCTACTAACAACTATCAACTCATAACTCCTGACAACTATTAACTCTTACCGTTTAGTTCTGAACTCTTAACCCTGAACTATGGACTATGAACTCTGAAGCTCGAAGTCTGTCTCACAGTTTCCTAATCTCGGAATGACATGCGTGCGTTCGCTGCAGTCAAAACTGAACCCTACGACATGAGTATGTTAAACCAATACTCGCATGCACTATAACAATGCACCTGCATGCATCTTTCTCAGCTCTGAGACTGCATTCAAATTCCTGCAAAAGTTTATATGGCTGAAAGAATACTTGTCAATAAAACCGATCTGTGTAATGAATGTGTTAGTCTGTAATACTGCAATCAGTGTACTAATGCAGAACAGTTGAATGTAGTATCCATAAGTTATCTAGAGGAGATGATGAGCACATAAAAAGCTAGCGATCAATCTACACAAGCAAACGAACAAATGCTGCTGCCCGCCCCCGCGTCATCGGAGGCGGGGTTCCGATAATGGATGGGGGGTGTGTGTGTTCATCTGCCTCTCGCTTCAAAACATGCGAAATGAAGTAAAATGATGTAATGGAACGAATCAAATTGAGATGAACGGATTGTCTGAGCTATT